>JAQIUQ010000343.1:0-295000 GCA_030378365.1 Hybognathus amarus
TTTACCATTGCTATTTGGGTTCACCTCTTGTCCCACTGCACTCCACCCTCTTGGTCTCCCACTTGCAGTCTTTATCTTCTCATGTTCTCAACGGGTCTTTATCTTTTTTGGTTCTTATTCTTCCTAATCTTCAACTCCTTTCTGTTTTCTCTAAACTTCCTACTTCACCTCTATGGTTCTTTACTTCTGTGTCACCTCTGGTTCTTCAGTTTCTGTGTCTTTCACCTCTTTGTGGTTCAATTTCCCAAATTCTCTCTCTTCACCCTCTCTGGTTTCTCAAATTCCTTGACTTTTTCATCCTCTCTGGTTTCTCTAATTTTGGTTCCATCCTTTTCTTGTGTCTCAAACTTCGTGTTTCTCCATCTCTCTCCTGGGTTTCAGTTCTTCGCTTACTCCATCTTGGTTTTAACTTCTGTGTCTCATCTCTCTGGTTTTTCACTTCTATTTCATCCTTTTTCCTGTTTTTTAAATTCTGATTTCATCCCTCTCTGGTTCACTTTGATTTTACCCCTCCTGGTTTCTTTACCCCATCTTACTTTCCTGTTCTGTTTCACCTGGGATTTACCCTCTCACAGTCTCAAGTTTACTTCTACTCCTATTTTTAATCCTTCTCTTGGTTCCAATTTCCCACCTGATCCTCCATTGTGTTTGTCTTGATTTCTTCTGATATTCAATCTTTCTCCTGTTTTCATTTCTGTTCTTCACCTTGGTTCACTTCTGATCTTCACCTCTCTGGTTCACTTCATGCTTCACCTCTTCTTAACTTCAATTTCAAATTGTTTCACATTTTCCTGGTTCTTCATCTTCTGATTTCAATCTCTTGTAATTTCCACTTCGTTTTATCTTTTTTTGGTTTTTTACTCCCGGATTTCACCCTTTCTCTCTGGTTCTCACTCCTATTTTACCCTCTATGGTTCTTTACTCGGACTTCACCCTCTCTGGTTCTCCAGTCCCGATCTCGACCTCTCTCGTGGCTCCAACTCTTGGACTCTACCCTCTCTTGGTTTCTAACTCCGCATTTGAGCCTCTCTCTGGTCTCCAACTTTCTGACTTTACACCTCTCTGGCTCTCACTCGGACACTTTCAACCCTCTTCTCTGTGGTTCTCCAACCTTCGCTATCTCCACCCTCTCTGGCTCTCCTCTACTCCGGATCTTTACCCTCTCCTGGTTCTCCCGATTCTCCGCGGATCTCTCACTTTGGTCTCGGTCTTAATCTCTGTACTCTCTAGCTGAGTTGGTTCTTGACTGCACAACACTTGGGCAACTTCTTCTGTCACCTCATCTCATCCTCGTCCCCTCTCATTTGTGAAGTTAAATCTCAAAGTTGTTTAGTTCTATCTCAATGATTCACGATTTTCTTCTGAAACATCATTCTCAACTCCATATCTACCTGATCCCTCTGTTGTTCTCTTCTCATCTACTGTCTGCTTGCTTCTCTTCAAGCCTCTACTAATAGGATTATTTACTTATCTTCATCCATGTGCTAATGGGAAAAAAGTTAACCTCACAATTAACATTTATTCATCTTCTCATCTTTCCATTTCCTGTGCTGAAAGGAATTGGGTAACCCAATTATTCTCACATAACTCATATCTCTCTGCTACGAGAAGGGATAAAAAGGATGATAAAATAGGTTGTCTTTTTTCTCTTAAAAAAGTGAACCTCCGTGGTCGCTTCTTGTGTCATCTAGCCCTCAAATTAAGTTTATATTGACATTACTCACTGATAAACTTCTTTTTCACATCACATCATCTCGCCTTCATAGAGATGACAACCTGATGTTCTGTCTTTATCTCTTGCCACAGGGGAAGAGGAGAGAACATTGGATTACTACTGAAATTACACGGTTATTATCCTGTTGTCTCATTAAGTCTATTCTCACATCTTCATCTTGCTTAGCAGACAAAATGAAAATTTCAGTTGTCTCATCTCTATTTCAGCTCTCAGGGTTTGTCTCATACACTGGTCCTCTGTTTTCATGTCTCCATCTTATCTTGTGTCCTCATATAAGAGAGGGATAACCATATGGATTCTCGTAATAACACAGGATTAAGTGACTGAGATTTTCATTTTGTCTCATTATCTCTCTGCCAATAGAAAAAGAGTTGAACCTCTCAGCTTGTTTCATTTGCACTGCTCTTTCATTTCTCTGCTAATAGAAGAGGTTTGGAACAGTTGCCATCTTTTTTCACATCTCATATTTTCTCATTTCTCAGGAAAGATGACTGAATTCCTGATCCAGTATTCATCACAGAAAGGATATATCCTAGAATATATTCATCAAAAGCCTTAATTTCTTTTCAACTGAAGAGAAAGACATGGATATCTTGATGACATGGGTGAGTAGTTATCAGCAAAAGTTATTTTTAAAAGTAAAGGTTTGTCTAAGTTGTCCTCTTTTCAGCTTACATTATCTCTTCTTCATATAAAGGATCATCTTTGTGTTTCTCTCTCTCCTCATCTTTCTAGTTACAATAGGATAACATGTTTATGACTTAAATTTCAAAAGAAATACATCTCGCTTGTTCTCTTTTTATCTCATTTTGGTCTATTCTTTTTCTCTGGATGAATTTGAGTTTCCTCTCCAAATACAGGCCACTTAGGATACAAAGAGGAATCTGAAAGGAGCGAGAACCATCAAAGGGAAGTTCTGGAAACTTTGCGACGCCTGAGCTCTGTGGAGGGATACAGGAAGATAATGATATTCTCTATTGCATCGCAAGGAGAGAACAAATGCCGGTAGTTACGCCGTTGACATTTCCATCCAGCTCACTTGCTCTATAAGTTCCAAACAAATATAAAGATGCATTTCTCACAGCTCTCACCATCGAATATCAAAGATATGAGGGCAAAAAAAGGAAGAAAGATGAATGGTTTCTTTGATGGTGAATGCGAATGAATTTAGAACTTCACCCTCAAGAAGCCTTATTTTTTCACAAATACGAAATTTTAAACAGCATGCATATCTCGATTAGATTTGCATGACCTTTATAACCCACAAAACATTACCTTTAGCAGTTATGCAAACAATGTTAAGCTATAATTATCAGCACTGGCTTTTGAAGCATTAGCACGTTAAGCTAATGGCTATAGAGAAGCTAAAGGGCAATTGTATTTTTGCTGGTTTAAAGTGGCACTAAGAAGATTTCAGTCATAGTTATGGGTTACAAATACATACGAATGAAATTGTACCATCAATATTCACAATTCTCAATTGTTTCTTGCAGATATATGTGGGTGTGTACAGAACAACATACTGTTTACTGCATGCAATTTTGTTACAATTTTATGTAAAAAAATAAACAAATAAATTAATAGTATAAGTATATCCCAAAGAGATTTAATTGAGATCAAACTGATACTTTTAATCGTGATTAATCGCATTAATGTCATAGTTAACTCGCGATTAATTGGCATATACTGTTCAATTTCACACTAACATTCTCACTTGGAGCAAATAATCTCTCAATATAACACAGTCCATCAATAAAAGGGATCAAGAAATGCTGACGAGGTCCCGATATTAATGAGGGGACGGAGAATTTGCATCAACTGTGTGTGTGTGTGTGTTCGCCATCAAGTGGTATTCAAGACTGGACGTGCTGCGACGATGATAGCTCAGTTTACAACAAAACACACAGATCACTTTGGTCTTGTCAATTGAACCATTTGGCAACTTTTTAGTAAAGTTAAGTTTCCATTCGGAATCCTATTGGCAGCCATTTCGGCGTCTCTGCGCTCGTCATCCACTCAAAACATAACATTAATCAACTATTTGGCCGGCTCGCAAGCCCAAACGAGTGTGTGCGGCGGTGGGTGCCTGTTGTTTTGTTTCCGGTCTAGCTAGATCCACTTGCGCTTTGGTCGACGAAGTAACAAAACGTCCTCGCGCGGCACAAGCCATTGAAAATAAATGGGTTTCATAGCGCGCATGCCGCGTCCTGTTGCAAAAGCATATGAAAAAACACTACAAAGTTTGCTAGGCCAAAAAAAATCGACGCCGTTAAAATGGGTTTGCGTTAATGCCGTTAATAACCAGTTGAACTGACATCCCTAAAAAAACTAAAACAAAATAGCAAATATAGCCTTAAATATGTTGCCTATATATAGCCTCTCAGCAATTAATATTTCTTCTGGAAGTGTATTGTGAATAGATTTACCTTTAGCTGTAAGTGCTAATGCTACAATGCTGTGTTTTAAAAGATACATTAGCAAAGTGCAACTTTTGTGTACCTCTGTTGCCTTAAAGTCCTTCAGGAAGTTCAGAAGACGTATACAATTTTGTAGAAACTCACATTAGCATTAACAATTAAATACAAAATCAGACCAATGCCAATTTAAGCCATGATTTCTTTACCTAAAACCCTCAAACTTGGAACCTCTGGGAATGAAAAGTTGCCCCTGTAGAAATTGCATTGGGGTTCATGCAAGTTCTTCTCATAAATACAATAATTCGGACATGGCTTGAAGGCAGCTTTTGGTCTCCGGTGAGACACTGAAGGTAAAATATAACCATGATATATAATGAGAAACCTAAGCCGAGTCTTCTCACAAGGCAATGGCAGGAGGACATACACGAACGAATGGATGAAGGTGATTCTTCTTCTCTTCTATCTCTCTCTCTCTCTCTCTCTCTCTCTCTCTCTCTCACACTGTCTTCCTGATGTTCCTCCTCTCCTCTTCCTTGGGTTTTTTTCTTGTTTTACTCTTCTCGAGCCACCTGTCAGAGGGCTATAATGAGGAGACTATAACTAGAGCAGCCCTCAGCCCTGATCAGTGACCACCTGTGGAATCGACAGGGGTCTTATCAAGGGTCTCATCCTCTGACACCCTCTGAAATCCTCTTTCTGTCTGTCGCTCTCTTTCTCACATGGGCGAGCCAATGGGATACCGAAAAGAGAAGAAGCAGCAACCCAAAAAAGGCTAACAGCAGTGGGACGGGAAGCCCCATGTTTGCGTTGTTGAGCCCGAGAGGTCGGGCCTGCTGCAAATGCCAAAGCTGTTCCTCTTAAACAGGAGGAGAAAAATGGGATGAATAAAAGGAGAAATGCAAGCTGAGTTGGTTGAAAGAGAAGGTGTCAGTGTTTTTGATAGATCCAGTCAGGCGTTAAGAAAGGCTTCACACCATGGGCCTCCCATTGGGAGCGAACGCACACCTGCAGGGAATTGAAGATGTGGTTCAAGCCAACAGGGGCCAAACGTATGTGTGTGTGTGTGTGTGTGTGTGTGTGTGTGTGTGTGTGTGTGTGTGTGTGTGTGTGTGTGTGTGTGTGTGTGTGTGTGTGTGTGTGTGTGTGTGTAAAATAACTCAACATGGAAGAGGCATATCGGATCCTGATGTAAATGTGTCTCAGCCACATTTCATTGAAAAAACTGACCAAAAGAAGGAAAGTATATTTAGCATTAAGACTTTTTGTGTGTGTGTGTGTGTGTGTGTGTGTGTGTGTGTGTGTGTGTGTGTGTGTGTGTGTGTGTGTGTGTGTGTGTGTGTGTGTGTGTGTGTGTGTGTGTGTGTGTGTGTGTGAAATTATTTTAATGAAATCTGATCATATGCAGACTATCACAATCATTTTTGTATATATATAATATTATAGTAATTGTAGTAGTACAGGTTGTAGTGCATTTAATTATGCTGACTTAAATGTAAAAAATCGCTCTATTTGTTTCTCTTCGTAATTTGATTTGAAAATTGTACATTGATATAATGCAATTTTAATTATATTATTAACCTATATTATTATATTATATTACATTGTTAATATGTTGTACTGTCTTATTTAAAGGGCAACTCCACCCATTTGCATTAAGCTTTCCATTGTTAGAAACCCAGTTATACTATTGAATGGTCATGCAACACTTTATCATTTTCCCCTGAGACGAGAGAAATCTGCTATTTACCTTTTCACTTCCTTCAACAATGACGCAAAAATCGTCATTTTACGTCATTGTTGGCGGAAGTGTAAGAGAGGGCGATTTCAGTAAAAAACTACAAGCCCGAGTCCCCACCCTTTCAAACCCGCCAATAGGGGGTTGGACCTATTGCGCTAACAGACCTATCACAGATCAGTGCCAATGCGTTTGATTTCACTGGCAGAAACGTTTTGAAAATGTGGACGAAACTACTGAATACGCTGACGGATGCGTTATGGAGGATTAGGATTAACATTACACATCTTTTTTGGACGTGAAGCTAGCAGGCTCTTGTTCTGTGGAGAAAGCTGAGTAGTAGGGGTTACCGTCCTCTTTTTCCTGGACATGTCCGGCCGTCGATGTCCGGGATTCAGCTTTTAATTTCTGAAGTCGCCATTCATTGTTTACATGTAAGTTACAGCTTTTGTTTCAATCTAACTCAATTCCTTATGATTGGTGAATCTGACTGTTGTGTTTACATGAACGCCAAACAAGTGATCGGTTGATGCGTTTTAACATTGCTAAGAAAATTCCTGCTCCTCCGTGAGAGATACGAGACCGGTAACTTACGTCTTAGGTGCCGCTCATCGGTAATCACGCCACCGGCCTCCGCGCGTTATCCAGACAGCCGGCACTCATCCCGGTCGACACAGTAAACCTGGCTCGTCTCGCGCCGTTTACATACAGCTCGCACTCGTTCCGCTTGCCACAGTAAACATGATGAATGACGACTGTAGAACGCAAAAGCCGAATCGCGGACATTTTGGGCGATCTCGAAACACATTTTCGGACAGACTCATCACGGAGAATCACTAGTAGACTGTTGTTTACATACTGCGAGGTTAGCGGTAGGCGTGGCCTCCTGAGGGCAGCGAAGCAAATGAATTCTGGGAGTTGATGTTTTTCATTCACATAAGCCAAAAATACATTTTCTGTCTTTTCTCAGTCTAGAAAGCTCCAAATTAAAAAATAATTTCACATTTCTTCTACATAAATGACCCATTTTAAATACACATTCATCTTTCCAGAGGTGGAATTGCCCTTTAAAGCTGCAGTCCGTAATTTTTACAGGTTAAAAAGTATCCAAATTATTATTTTTTTAGCAACATCACCAGCAAGTGTTCAAAACTCATTGCTTGTCTTAGCCGATTCATTTACATTTATTCATTTAGGTGACGGTTTTATATATTGCTATACATGTCAGAGGTCGATAATTTGCATGGTTTGACGTGATATGAGAAGCGATCGTTAGATTTCAATCAGCGCGATTTAGTGCAATGCTTTTTTCCAATGACTTTTTCCGGTGAAAATTCTTATATTAGTCATACTTTCAAATAGTAGAATCTGTGAAAATGACAGTATCCACACTGGCACGGCAACTGACAGCTCCAGATTCTCCTCAAACACTGCTGAGGCAAAACTCACATAAAGATGACAATTCCGCGAATAACTGCAATTGCAGATTTCGAAAAGAGATGGTGACAAAGAGAAAAAACTACGAATTGTAAAGTTGATAATAGCCTCTATGCACGAACCCTGCTGACGTGTGTCTGAAAGAATCTCAGTCAGCGTCTTTACTTCCGGAAGCGCGTTCTGCATAGAGGCAAAGCTTTAATAAAATCAGTTTTTTCAACGATTTTAGAAACACTGATTCGCTAGTCAAATTTCCGTACGATATGAGAGAGATACAAACCCTCAATGTTGTTGATGTAGCTCGAAATATATAATTTAAATAACTTCTTTTTTTACTCTTGTGTGACAGCTAACTGCCTCACAGTGTTGTTAACATCATTTACGTTAACCACAGGACGTTTTTATAAACAGCAAGTGTAATTTGACACTATCTCCACCTAACGCAAAACCGGCTTCTGACCATAGACTGACACAGCACCGGATGTAACTGGGCGTGCTGAGACAAACCCGGAAGCGATCGTGCATAGAGGCTATTCCGCGAATAACTGCAATTGCAGATTTCAAACAGAGATGGCGACAAAGAGAAAAAACTACGAATTGTAAAGTTGATAATAGCCTCTATGCATGAACCCAGCTGACGTGTGTCCGAAGAATCTCAGTCAGCGTCTTTACTTCCGGAAGGGCGTTCTGCATAGAGGCAAAACTTTAATAAAATCCGTTTTCTCAGAAACTGAGAACAACAATTTTAGAAACGCTGATTGCGTAGTCGAATTTCGTACGATTAGATGAGAGAATACTAACCCTCAAATGTTGTTGATGTAGCTCGAAATATATATCATTTAAATAACTTTTCTTTTTTACTCTTGTGTGACAGCTAACTGCCTCACAGTGTTGTTAACATCATTTACGTTAACCACAGGACGTTTTAATAAACAGCAAGTGTAATTTGACACTATCTCCACCTCACGCAAAACTGGCTTCTGACCATAGACTGATACGCAGCACCGGATGTAACTGGGCGCGCTGAGACAAACCCGGAAGCGATCGTGCATAGAGGCCATTCTCGAATATCTGCAATTGCAGATTTCGAACAGAGATGGCGACAAATCGAAAAACTACGAATTGTAAAGTTGATAATTCTGCGAATAACTGCAATTGCAGATTTCGAACAGAGATAGCGACAAAGAGAAAAAACTACGAATTGCAGCTTTAATAATGCTGAATTAAAAATCATTCTATTACAGTTTTTCCATAAAACAGAAAAAAACTATTTTAGTAATAATAATTAATTTATAATATAAACAATAAACACTTGACTTTTTGGGAGCATTTTCACGCAACATTATTATTTGATGTTTATTTGATGCATCACGCATGACTGTAGTACAAAAGGTTCAAATTACTTTAAATATGCACTATATCACAACTAATTCATTTGAGTTTATGAACATTTAATTTTGGAACAAAAAGGTTTTTCCTAAAAATGTTGATTGCCTTGGTACTCTCTGTGATAAGAGACACTGAATGTGTGTGAATCAAGCAACACGCACGCACACAAACACACACTAACATGCTAATGAGGCTGTAAAACCTTGTTACAGAAATAAACAAACTAATGTTCATCAATTAAAATCACTTATTGTTTAAACAATCAAAACATGAGCTGAAATTATCCTCCTGATACTTTCCCCATGATTCTGTGCTGTATTATTTTGCAACAAAGCCTTTTAAAATAAAAACTCATCCAGTAACAAGCTCTTGACCCTAAGTCTTTCCTTTTACATTTTTCTCTTGTTTTACCTAAGGATATATCTGACATGAAAGCCTATTAAAACCTGTGTAAAATATTCTGGTACTAAACATCAATAGCAAATAATGCAGATCTTGGCATTCCCGTGAGAAGATGGCATTGCAAAAATCTTTTTTTTTCTTTCTTTTGTTTATTCATCCAGAATGGTAGGGAATGAATAACCCTTTTTATCAAATTCGATTTGTGATCATTTCCATTTACAACTGCTATTTGAACGTGATGCAATAAACCGCTCATTTTATTAGAGAATTCAGAAGGATCCCAGAATCAGGAACAATTGTGGATGGTTTATTTTTTATGGCGCCGCGGATTGCGTCAGAGGATAATTTTGTTTGGAGCATTTCTTTTTGTCAGCGAGGCTTAGTTTAATGGAAACTTTTGTGTAAATTGGGGTTTTATATGTATAAAGTTTTGAAAACAGTTCCTCGTGTGCAATAAGCGAGTGAGCGTTGATACGATTGGATTTCCTATGCAAAGGTGTTGCCAATCACAACGGAGGTAATTTACTGTCCAGCCTTAAAGGAGCCACCCCATAAAAACTGATCATTTCAGACACAGGGTCAGAATGAGGGTTGAAAATAATAATTTGTCCATGTATATACAATATATATTATATACACATACATATATATATATATTTTTTGTAATATAATGTAATATATATATATATAGTTGTTAGTTGGACCCATTTAATTTAGATGTATTACCCATGATGGGGTATACAAGGCTGTTGCATGCATTGTCAACACTGTTAATTAAAATGAACAAAGTTTGTTTGGTCTTGGCAGAACTTGTGTTTGTGTACCGTGAGGGTCCTTGATATTTACGGGTTCATTTTGTCCTCACCGAGGAAAGCAGGAGCCCACATTAACCTTAAACAAAGTGCACACCTTTTCCTTTCCACTCTGGGGGGTTTTGACAAAGCAACCTCTTAGACAAGTGCATTAGGTGACTGGGGTTCATACCTGTAATCATCATTTATCAATCTGGAAACCAAAATGTTCCTCAGCTAAAAACTCTGCTGGGTGTGTTGGTGGAGATTGAAACCTTGTAGACTATGGACTATTTTCCAGCAGCTACAAGAGCCGACACCCAGCGGCTGGTGCCATGACCCTATCAGTTTACACTTTTTCTTTTTTTGGGGGGGGATTCTTCCTCCCTCTTATACCATTTTATGGAGTAACTCTCACAGAAACATGTCCAAAGTAACATTTTGTCTTAAAGGGGTCATGAACTGGCTTTTTAAATTTTATTATATTGTTGTCTGATGTTTTTGCTTTCAAAACCATCAAAATTAATAAGTAATAGGCTATTTTGTACCCAAGTTGTGAGCCTACCTGAAAAACGCTCGGTTTTTATGGGCGTGTCGCACTGAAGACTTGGAATAAACGCCCACTGCTGTGAGTGGATAACAGTTTTGCAAATTATAATGAGTTTAACTCACCCGTTGGTGCACGCGTGGGAAAACGTCCAATGTTGTCAAATGGCAACCGGATTTGCCCATACATGTTCGACCAAGAGTCTGTGTGTTTTAACCCCGTTGACGTCATAGTTTCCCACTTTTAAAAACGTTTGTTGAGGCTAGTGTCAATAAAAGCTTTTATTGGACTAACAAGGTCGTTTTCAGTTCTGAAACTTACAGGATATTCTTATAATATGATGACCTCTTAGATGTCAAAAGCTCAAGGAAAATTTTATTTTCATCACCCCTTTAAAATCAGTAAGAAAAAAACAAACAAAAACAAACTCTAGTAGCAGTTGCGGGCAAGCCACCTCCATTTTGCATGCCATGGCGTTGCTACAGGTCTACCAGGCCAAACCACTCACTGGACATGGACATGCACAAGGGTAGCCTAGACCGTGCGCTCTTGAGTGAGCGCTGCAACGCAAATCAGACTTGGCTCTCCAGAGCACGAGTGTTGCGGCTTGCGCGATCAGCCTAGTGATGTCCGTCCTGGTGGTCTAGGAGCGCCATCGTTGACTCAGCCTGGTCTGATATGGCGACTGCGGACAAGGTTCGGTTCCCGGACTCCCCAATTTCCCAGGTTGGGATTTTCGGTGACGCAGCACAGAACTGCTTCTAACAGGCGCAGACGGAGGCCATCCGTAACATCCTGCCCGCGGCCCGCTGCTGCCTCCACCCAATGCCAATGAAATGTTTATTATAGATAAATTGTAAGTAAACTGTTGCAGTTTATTATTCTTTTTTATTTTGTGTGCGAAAAGTGGACATGACATTGAGATTCCTCACATTTCATGTCTCCCCATGCAACATGACATCATGACATTTGCGTAAACATACACGCCACTTTCAAAAGCATTTTCAGCTATCCGCGTGTATCCGCATCTATGTTTACGTCATTAATGTCCGAGTGATTCCGCTTGTATGTACACGCCGTTAAATGTCAGAGCGAAACAAAACAAAATGTAGATCTACAGTGATATTTACAGGGAGTGATATTTTTTTCCTAGGATGGTAGGGGAAGTGCTCATAAATGCTATTAACCCCAGTGACGGGTAGGTTTAGGGATGGGGTTGGGGTAGGTAATATATTTATGTATAAAGTAATAACGTTAAGTCAACGGCGTAGATAAACATGCTGAAAAGCGATTATGCGTGTTGATAGCACGCCAAAAATGGAAATACGAATTGGCATCAAACACACGCAATTTCATGAGATCAGTCTGCCCTATACATTAAACACAGTTCTCCTAAAAATGTCAGGTTAACATGAGGGCAGTACCAACCTGCGGGGCAAGAGTTGTTTCATAACAATTGCAAGTCTGAACCCAGTGTTGCCTTTCAGGTGCTGCTATCATTAATACAGAGACGGGTCAGAGTTGAGGCAGTCGGTGGATTTATGAAAGAAGAGATAAACCTCCAGCAGTACCTTGGTCCCCCCTCACTACCCCCTCCTGTGTGAAGGTGCATCTTGGGATTCAGGAAGAGAGAGATAGAGAAAATGGATCAATGAGTCTACGATGACACTTTTTCGTTGCACACACATATAATTGTGGAAGTATGGTATACTAGATTGTGTGGATCAAAATTGACATGTAAACGACATTCGCAACCCATTTTATTCCCGTATGGTGACATTTGATCTATTTATCGATTTAGTCGGATCCATCTGCAAACATGGAACACGATGTAGAATGGAATCATGAAAAAAGTAAATCAGGAGAAATTCTGATTTCATGACTTGAATGAGTTTTAAAGTGTGTTTGTGTGTGCCTCCGACCTCTCCACTTCGAGTGACTGGCCGAGCCCGCATCCTGGCTCGTGTTCCAATGAGTTCGACCCGCAGTGAAGTCCTGCGCCTGAGTCGAAAAGGCCTCGCTGGGGTTATCTGGCTGAAAGCTCTGCCTTCTCTTTCTGACAGGTGAATCGTTCATGTGATGTGACAACAGGACAAAAGAAGAGTACAATATACAATGTTTATAAGAGCAGCTCTAACAATGATGTCACAGTTATAAGTTTTATTGCCTTGATAATTAGAGAGAAAATAAATGTTAGTATTATCGGTCATCAGTCAATTACTCTACCTTAGAATATAGATTTTTTTTCCTCTTAAGCACACACAAAAATAAAAATTATGCGCATAAATTTATGATCATAGTGTCCTATCTGTACAAACAAACAAATGAATTAAATAAAGAACAAATCGTATATGATCATAGTGTTTGGACCGGTGCAAACAAACAAATAAACATGCAACCAAAGAACAATACATTTTGTCAATAAAACAAACAAATAACACAATTCAACATAATTAACATGATTTTGGTGTTACATATAAACATTGAAAACAAACAACAAAGAATGATAATAACAACAACAACAACACTTAAACACAAACAACACAATGTTAATAATAATAAAAAACACAATCTGGGTCCAAAACAAAACAACAACAACAAACAAACAAACAAATAACAACAACAACATAGATTACATGTTCATTTAGCAGTTAAAAAAAAATAAAAGAACAACAATCATGATGTATTATATAAACATTTAAACAAACAAACAAACAAGCACAGCAACAACAATATGATGATGTTCCCATTTAGCAGTCAAACAAAAATAAAACAACAATCATGATGCTCGCATATAAACATTCAACAAACAAACAACAACAAACAAACAAACAAACAAACAAACAAACAAAGCACAAAAACAACATAATTATGATGTCCAATTTAGTAGTCAAACAAAAATAAAACAACAATCATGGTGTCTCATACAAACATTTAAACAAAACCAACAACAACATAATGTATGATGTGCCATTTAGCAGTCAAACAAAAATAAAATAACAACAATCATGATGTCTTATATAAACATTCAACAAACACAACAACAATAGATGATGATGTCCCATTTAGATAATCAAACAAAAATAAAAACAACAACAACCATGATGCTTACACAACATTTAAACAAACAAACAAACAAACAAACACACACACACACACACACAATACATAATTACGATGTTCCATTTAGTAGTCAAACAAAAATAAAACAACAGCAATTACTGATGTATTACACAAACATTCAAACAAACAACAAACAAATGTTAATAATAATAACAATAATAATGGAAAAATCAACATAATCCAGTCACATTTAAACAAACAAACAAAATAGAACAACATATTTCATAATGTATATAAGAAAACTCGAACAACAACAACAAAAATAATCAGTCACATCTGCACAACAACTCATAAAACAAAGAAACAAAAATGATTTCTGCATGTCTAAACAAACACCAGTTGCAAGGTCACTTTTGAAAATTCATCTACCAGAATCTATATGTGTGTGAATTCTCAGGTGTATGGTTGATCTCATTTAGCTTCAGCAGCTCCAGGGCTGACATGATCAAAACCTGATGATGCTGATCTCTGGCATGATTTGAGAATGATCAAGAGAGCATTATAAATCCCATCAGCTTTTTTCCTCAAGTATGACACCATTTTCAATGCCCGTTGCGCACGGATACACTCATGTGAGATGACATTTGAAGGCTGGAGGGAGTTTACTGTTCTGTCAGCGGCTCTGTCAACTGTGCCAGAAGCAGCTTGGGTCATGAATATTAAGTCTGCTGAGTGACATGTGCCTGATTTACTATAAAACGTGGACACTGGCAGGTGAGTAGCACTGGTAGCTCTTTTCATGGTAAGATGTAAAGAAAAGCATTTGCTCATTACTTTAGTAAAGTGCCAAAGACCAATTTGTTGCTTGTTCCAAGTTCCTATTTAATGTGATATTGTTACACTGCTGGTCATGAAGAATGAATCCTCAGAACATGATAGAACTGATCGTTTCTCAAAGGACAGATTTAAGAAAGTTTCAAAAGCTTAAGTCTTAAAAAAATTTATTTTTTTGGGTGTTTCTCAAAACCAAGAATGCAAAGAATGGACTTGTGTTCTGGGGGAACCTTTGCTCAGTTGTTTTTTGGGTTGGTTTGGGTAGGTTTAGGGGTGGGTAGGATTATGGGTGGGTTTAGGGATCAGGGGTGGAGTTGGGTTGGTTTAGGGATCAGGGGTGGACCTTGGGTAGGTTTAGGGGTGGGCTTAGCGATCAGGGGTTGAGCTGGGTAGGTTTAGGGGTGGGTTTAGAGATCAGGGGTGGAGCTGGGTAGGTTTAGGGGTGGGTTTAGGGATCGAGGGTGGAGATGAGTAGGTTTAGGGGTGGGGTTAGGGATCAAGGGGTGGAGCTGGTTAGGTTTAGGGGTGGGTTTAGGGATCAGGGGATGGAGATGGGTAGGTTTAGGGGTGGGGTTAGGGATCAGGGGATGGAGATGGGTAGGTTTAGGGGTGGGTTAGGGATCAGGGGATGGAGCTGGTTAGGTTTAGGGGTGGGGTTAGGGATCAGGGGATGGAGATGGGTAGGTTTATGGGTGGGTTTAGGGATCAGGGGGTGGAGCTGGGTTAGGTTTAGGGGTAGGATTAGGGATCAGGGGATGGAGATGGGTAGGTTTAGGGGTGGGTTTAGGGATCAGGGGTGGAGCTGGTTAGGTTTAGGGGTGGGTTTAGGGATCAGGGGATGGAGATGGGTAGGTTTAGGGGTGAGTTAGGGATCAGGGGGTGGAGCTGGGTAGGTTTAGGGGTGAGTTAGGGATCAGGGGTGGAGCTGGGTTAGGTGGGTTAGGGATCAGGGGATTGGAGATGGGTAGGTTTAGGGGTAGGTTTAGAGATCAGGGGGTGGAGCTGGTTAGGTTTAGGGGTGGGTTTAGGGATCAGGGGATGGAGATGGGTAGGTTTAGGGGTGAGTTAGGGATCAGGGGGTGGAGCTGGGTAGGTTTAGGTGTGGGGTTAGGGATCAGGGGTGGAGCTGGGTAGGTTTAGGTGATCAGGGGGTAGAGCTGGGTAGGTTTATGGGTGGGTTTGGGGATCAGGGGTGGAGCTAGGAAGGTTTAGGTGTGGGTTTAGGGATCAGGAGGTGGAGCTGGGTTAGGTTTAGGGGTAGGATTAGAGATCAGGGGATGGAGATGGGTAGGTTTGGGGGTAGGTTTAGAGATCAGGGGGTGGAGCTGGTTAGGTTTAGGGGTGTGTTTAGGGATCAGGGGATGGAGATGGGGTAGGTTTAGGGGTGAGTTAGGGATCAGGGGTGGAGCTGGGTAGGTTTAGGGGTGAGTTAGGGATCAGGGGGTGGAGCTGGGTTAGGTTTAGGGTAGGGTTTAGAGATCAGGGGGATGGAGATGGGTAGGTTTAGAGATCAGGGGTGGGAGCTGGTTAGGTTTAGGGGTGGGTTTAGGGATCAGGGGATGGAGATGGGTAGGTTTAGAGGTGGGTTAGGGATCAGGGGGTGGAGCTGGGTAGGTTTAGGGATCAGGGGGTGGAGCTGGGTTAGGTTTAGGGGTGGGTTAGGGATCAGGGGTGGGAGCTGGGTAGGTTTCAGGGGTGGGTTTAGGGATCAGGGGTAGAGATAAGTAGGTTCAGGGGTGGGTTAGGGATCAGGGGGTGGAGCTGGGTAGGTTTAGGGGTGGGTTTAGGGATCAGGGGGTGGAGCTGAGTAGGTTTAGGGGTGGGTAAGGATCAGGGGTGGAGCTGGGGTAGGTTTAGGGATCAGGGGTGGAGCTGGGTAGGTTTAAGGGTGGTGTTTAGGGATCAGGGGATGGAGCTGGGTAGGTTTAGGGGTGGGTTAGGGATCAGGGGGTGGAGCTGGTTAGGTTTAGGGGTGGGTTTAGGGATCAGGGTGAGAGCTGGGTAGGTTTATGGGTGGGTTTAGGGATCAGGGGGTGGAGCTAGGAAGGTTTAGGTGTGGGTTTAGGGATCAGGGGGTGGAGCTGGGTTAGGTTTAGGGGTAGGATTAGAGATCAGGGGATGGAGATGGGTAGGTTTGGGGGTAGGTTTAGAGATCAGGGGTGGAGCTGGTTAGGTTTAGGGTGGGTTTAGGGATCAGGGGATGGAGACTGGGTAGGTTTAGGGGTGAGTTAGGGATCAGGGGTGGAGCTGGGTTAGGTTTAGGGGTAGGTTTAGGGATCAGGGGATGGGATGGGTAGGTTTGGGGTAGGTTTAGAGATCAGGGGTGGAGCTGGTTAGGTTTAGGGGTGGGTTTAGGGATCAGGGGATGGAGATGGGTAGGTTTAGGGGTGAGTTAGGGATCAGGGGGTGGAGCTGGGTAGGTTTAGGGGTGGGTTAGGGATCAGGGGGGTGGAGCTGGGTAGGTTTAGGTGATCAGGGGGTAGAGCTGGGTAGGTTTATGGGTGGGTTTAGGGATCAGGGGGTGGAGCTGGGAAGGTTTAGGGTGTGGGTTTAGGGATCAGGAGGTGGAGCTGGGTTAGGTTTAGGGGTAGGATTAGAGATCAGGGGATGGAGATGGGTAGGTTTGGGGGTAGGTTTAGAGATCAGGGGTGGAGCTGGTTAGGTTTAGGGTGTGTTTAGGGATCAGGGGATGGAGATGGGTAGGTTTAGGGCTGAGTTAGGGGATCAGGGGATGGAGCTGGGTAGGTTTAGGGGTGAGTTAGGGATCAGGGGGTGGAGCTGGGTTAGGTTTAGGAGGATCAGGGGATGGAGATGGGTAGGTTTGGGGTAGGTTTAGAGATCAGGGGGTGGAGCTGGTTAGGTTTAGGGGTGGGTTTAGGGATCAGGGGATGGAGATGGGTAGGTTTAGGGGTGAGTTAGGGATCAGGGGGTGGAGCTGGGTAGGTTTAGGGCTGGGTTTAGGGATCAGGGGGTGGAGATGGGTAGGTTTAGGGGTGGGTTAGGGATCAGGGGGGTGGAGCTTGGGTAGGTTTAGGGATCAGGGGGTGGAGCTGGGTTAGGTTTAGGGGTGGGTTAGGGATCAGGGGGTGGAGCTGGGTAGGTTTAGGGGTGGGTTAGGGATCAGGGGTGGAGCTGGGTTAGGTTTAGGGGTAGGTTTGAGATCAGGGGATGGAAATGGGTAGGTTTGGGGTAGGTTTAGAGATCAGGGGTGGAGCTGGTTAGGTTTAGGGGTGGGTTTAGGGATCAGGGGATGGAGATGGGTAGGTTTAGGGGTGAGTTAGGGATCAGGGGGTGGAGCTGGGTAGGTTTAGGTGTAGGTTAGGGATCAGGGGGTGGAGCTGGGTAGGTTTAGTGATCAGGGGGTAGAGCTGGGTAGGTTTATGGGTGGGTTTAGGGATCAGGGGTGGAGCTAGGAAGGTTTAGGTGTGGGTTTAGGGATCAGGAGGTGGAGCTGGGTTAGGTTTAGGGGTAGGATTAGAGATCAGGGGATGGAGATGGGTAGGTTTGGGGGTAGGTTTAGAGATCAGGGGGTGGAGCTGGTTAGGTTTAAGGGTGTGTTTAGGGATCAGGGGATGGAGATGGGTAGGTTTAGGGGTGAGTTAGGGATCAGGGGGTGGAGCTGGGTAGGTTTAGGGGTGAGTTAGGGATCAGGGGGTGGAGCTGGGTTAGGTTTAGAGATCAGGGGATGGAGATGGGTAGGTTTGGGGTAGGTTTAGAGATCAGGGGTGGAGCTGGTTAGGTTTAGGGGTGGGTTTAGGGATCAGGGGATGGAGATGGGTAGGTTTAGGGGTGAGTTAGGGATCAGGGGGTGGAGCTGGGTAGGTTTAGGGATCAGGGGGTGGAGATGGATTAGGTTTAGGGGTGGGTTAGGGATCAGGGGGTGGAGCTGGGTAGGTTTAGGGATCAGGGGTGGAGCTGGGTTAGGTTTAGGGGTGGGTTTAGGGATCAGGGGTGGAGCTGGGTAGGTTTAGGGTGGGTTTAGGGATCAGGGGGTGGAGATGAGTAGATTTAGGGGTGGGTTAGGGATCAGGGGGTGGAGATGAGTAGGTTTAGGGGTGGGTTAGGGATCAGGGGTGGAGCTGGGTAGGTTTAGTGGATCAGGGGGTAGAGCTGGGTAGGTTTATGGGTGGGTTTAGAGATCAGGGGGTGGAGCTAGGAAGGTTTAGGTGTGGGTTTAGGGATCAGGGGGTGGAGCTGGGTTAGGTTTAGGGGTAGGATTAGAGATCAGGGGATGGAGATGGGTAGGTTTGGGGTAGGTTTAGAGATCAGGGGGTGGAGCTGGTTAGGTTTAGGGTGGGTTTAGGGATCAGGGGATGGAGATGGGTAGGTTTAGGGGTGAGTTAGGGATCAGGGGGTGGAGCTGGGTAGGTTTAGGGGTGAGTTAGGGATCAGGGGGTGGAGCTGGGTTAAGGTTAAGGGTAGGTTTAGAGATCAGGGGATGGAGATGGGTAGGTTTGGGGATAGGTTTAGAGATCAGGGGTGGAGCTGGTTAGGTTTAGGGGTGGGTTTAGGGATCAGGGGATGGAGATGGGTAGGTTTAGGGGTGAGTTAGGGATCAGGGGGTGGAGCTGGGTAGGTTTAGTTGTGGGTTAGGGATCAGGTGGTGGAGCTGGGTAGGTTTATGGGTGGGTTTAGGGATCAGGGGGTGGAGCTAGGAAGGTTTTAGGTGTGGGTTTAGGGATCAGGAGGTGGAGCTGGGTTAGGTTTAGGGATAGGATTAGAGATCAGGGGATGGAGATGGGTAGGTCTGGGGGTAGGTTTAGAGATCAGGGGGTGGAGCTGGTTAGGTTTAGGGGTGTGTTTAGGGATCAGGGGATGGAGATGGGTAGGTTTAGGGGTGAGTTAGGGATCAGGGGGTGGAGCTGGGTAGGTTTAGGGGTGAGTTAGGGATCAGGGGGTGGAGCTGGGTTAGGTTTAGGGGTAGGTTTAGAGATCAGGGGATGGAGATGGGTAGGTTTGGGGTAGGTTTAGAGATCAGGGGTGGAGCTGGTTAGGTTTAGGGGTGGGTTTAGGGATCAGGGGATGGAGATGGGTAGGTTTAGGGGTGAGTTAGGGATCAGGGGGTGGAGCTGGGTAGGTTTAGGGGTGGGTTAGGGATCAGTGGGTGGAGCTGGGTAGGTTTAGGTATTTGTCAGGTGGGAGGAGTTGGATCTGGATCTTATGGATGTGGATTTCATGTTCTGCAGTGAGGACCATCTCAGAAAAACAGAAATGGGAAGACAGCAGGAAAAGAGCTCAAATACTTGAGAAACCTGGAAAAAACTTAGGGTTGACAGATAACGTTATAGTTTTGAAACACAGTTAAAAGTACATGTGTGAAAGGTTGTTAGCACTAATGGTTACTAAACAAGCAGCTATTTGGAGCACATAACATTTTTATCAAATGAGAATGTCCCCAAAATGAGGTTTTGGGAGTTTTTGCCAAGTTTTACTTCTGGGTACAAATTTGTTCCCAAAATATGGTTCAGTTTGTCTGTGTGTGTGTACACACACACACACACACACACACACACTTCTGCAGTAGCTACATTAGCATAGTGTTAAAACCCTCTCTGTAATCTTTTATAATCTATGTGACTTCTGACATGTGGAAATCAATGACCCGTCTCTGGGTTTAATTAAACTGTTTGTATTGCAGTAGCAGCACATCCACGTTTCCCTGCTCAAAGAAATCAGGCGGCATCCCAACCCAAGCTCACAACCACGTCAGCTGTACTTTCAACGGATCCTTATCGATGTTAATGTTATAGTAAAACATTGATGCTTGATTACTATTTAGTCATAGAGAGAAGAAAGAAAAGAGAAAGAAAGAGACAAAAACAGTTTGATGCCAGAATCAACATCTTAAATTGAACTGGAATCTATTACAATTAAAAAAGTTTTGTGCTTCACTAGCACAACTTGCTGGTGTTCAGATGCCAAGCGGCAAAAAACAAACAAAAAAACACCACATGTCCAATGACAGCAAAACAGAATTGTGCCATGTGATTGGCATGCTGGTTTGTTATAAAACATTACTTCTACAATCAGTTCTCTTTTATTATTTTCTATAAAACGAGGCGCACAAACCTTGAAGGGTGGCCTCCAATGCCGTGAAATTGGTTGATTCTTTTTTGTTTGTTTGTTCTGAAGCAATTAATTTTTTGCCTTCAGGAAACGCTATAAGAGAATACCCACACAAAGACTGTTGTCATTGAAACACAACCGAACAAAACAAAGAGAAGAGAAAATTTCAAAAACAAGAAGCTAGTCTCACAAAAAAGCATATTTCACCCCAAAAAAACAAAATAAATTATGTTTTGCATAAACAAATGGCTGTTATTAGGAACATTTTTGAATTGTGCACTTTTTATATGATAATTAATCATATTTTCTTCACCACTTTAATGCCACTTGACATTTTTTTTACTATTATTCATTTTATTTTGTAAAATCCCATTATTCCTTATATTCCTGTAAATACAAAAAAAAAACATATTTGTAGCTTATTTTTAATTATTTTGTGGCAAAATCATCATCATCATCATCATCATCATCATCATCATCATCTATATAGATTTTCATTTTGTGGAGAAATATGAGCCAGGAACAATATTGATTGTTTATAATAATAATCATCACAATTATACATTTAGATGTATATTTTATGCTGAAATATATGGATTATTTATAATAATAATACTAAATCATCATCGTCATATATTTAGATTTAAATTTAGAGAACTATGACCCAGGTACAATATTGATTATTTATAATTATAATAATCATCATCATAAATTTTGATTTTGTGGTAAAATATGCACCACAAATTCATTATTTATAATAATACTAATACATTTAGATTTTTATTTTGTGGAAACATGAGCCAGATCCTACTTATTATTTATAATTATAATAAAAATAGTGCATTTTATTAGTATTGCTATTATTATTATTATTATTATTATTATCATCATTATTATTTAATGTGTAGTTGATTTTGCCACAGTGTACAGCTTGATATCTGTCCTTGTCTACCTTCAGCAGGCTGAGTTAGAGAATCAGATAGAGTCTCAAACTTTGCCGTGTTACTGTCAAAGGTCATTAAGAGTGTTAGTTGTGGTGTAATCATAGTTTTCATCATCTCTGCAACTCTCCTTTGCTCTCCTCTGTTGCTCTGTACCAAGGCTGGAGACCCTCAAATAGGCCATGACAAGCAATTTGCTGCATGGAGATGATGAGAAATAGAGCAGAATATGATTACCTTTGCACATGGTGGGAAAGCACAACTCACAAATACAGGAGGAGGAGGTGAATATGTATGGGTGGAGTTGAAGGGTAACTGCTGTGTAAGACCTTGAGATCCCAAGATACAACAACAGGGAAGCAAGTCGAGCAGAAACACCCAATGAGAAAATGTGGGGATTTGAAAGTGACTCACAGGAACGTTAGATCTCATTGGTGAATTTTCTTTCTTAAAGTCTGCATTTGGTATCCATTTCACCTTATTGGAAGACATATGCAAAGCTCTCCATTTAATAACTATGCAATCAAGGTTTAAACAATCAAGGTTTAAAATATCTCATTAGTGATTTATTTTATAGGAAGATGTGCAAAAGTCTCATTTTGATCTCCATTTTGCTAGCTCTTTTTTAATGGACAGACACATTCAAAAGTCTCCATTAAATCTTCATTAAATCTTGTTGCTTTCTGGGAAACAATTGAGATCTCAGCGGTTTCTTATGGTAAGACATATGCAAAAGTCTCAATTTGATCTTTGTTTAATCTCTTTGCAATCTCAGCGAAAGAAACGAGATATAATAGGGGTCACATTATTTTTTTTTTTAAAGGGAATACACAAGCAAAAGTCTACATTTAATCTCATTGCTTTTTAAGAGAAATAATCAAGATATAAAAGAGATTTTGGTAAAGATTATTAAGACACATGGAAAAGCTCTCAATTTGATCTCCATTTAATCTCATTGCCTTCTAGGAGAAAAAATCGAGATATAAAAGAGATCTCGGTAAAGATTAAGGGAAGACATATGCAAAAGTCTCAATTTGATCTCCATTTAATCTCATTGCTTTTTAGGAGAAATAATTGAGATATAAAAGAGATTTCGGTAAAGATTATGGGAAGACATGCAAAAGTCTCAATTTGATCTCCATTTAATCTCATTGCCTTTTAGGAGAAATAATCGAGATATAAAATAGATCTCGGTAGAGATTATGCTAAGGCTATGTTTACACGGAAACGATTCTGAAGAGAAAACGCAAAAGTGGCGTTGCATCATCACTTCTTTATTCTGCGTTTAGACGAGCGTTTTGTGTGGGAAATCCGCGTGCAGATGGTGACGCAAAAGTGTGTGTAATTCAATGTAGTATGCACTTCAGGTGGCTATTAGTGCATACTACTACAACACCAAGTCCACGCGCCTGCGTACAACCTTCACTGTCAAGCAGACTTTTGCGTTTTTACCGTTTACACGGGAACTGTGGCGGTGGAGCGTTTTTAAGATTTCCACTCTGGAGGGTGGTTTTCACTTTTGCGTTTTAAGCCTCAAAACGCCGTTGCCGTGTAAACGATAGGCATATCCGATAAAATATTTTCACGTTTTCACCCGCGAGCGTTCTCGTGTAAACGGGGCCTAAGACATATGAAAAAGTCTCAATTTGATCTCCATTTAATCTCATTGCTTTTTAGGAGAAATAATCGAGATATAAAAGAGATCTCTGTAAAGATTATGGGAAGACGTATGCAAAAGTCTCAATTTGATCTCCATTTATTCTCATTGCCTTCTAGGAGAAATAATCGAGATACAAAAGAGATCTCGGTAAAGATTATGCTAAGACATATGCAAAAGTCTCAATTCAATCTCCATTTATTCTCATTGCCTTCTAGGAGAAATAATCGAGATATAAAAGAGATCCCAGTAAAGATTATGGGAAGACATATGCAAAAGTCTCAATTTGATCTCCATTTATTCTCATTGCCTTCTAGGAGAAATAATCGAGATATAAAAGAGATTTCGGTAAAGATTATGGAAAGACATATGCAAAAGTCTCAATTTGATCTCCATTTAATTCCCTTGCTTTCTAGGAGAAACAACCGAAACTTGTGATTTTTGTATGGGCACATATGTGACAACAACGTCACGTTCTACTGTTTAAAAATAGAATGCAGTACACCAGCATTCCAGTCTGAACATAGCCCACCTCTCTCATTTGCTTTTGTTCTTTCCCTACTTTTTTGTTGTTTGTTGCTTCTACAGTCTCTCTTCGCCTCCAGATACTCTATCTTTGAGTTTCTCAAGGGAGTATTCGACAGAACCAAAAGGTCTCTTGTTCACAACTCCTCCTCGTCGCCAACACATTTATACTTTGGCAAAAGCTCTGATCATCTCTGATGCTAACAAACACACAACGCTTCACACAATCCTGCTGTACATGCAACAGAACACACACACAAGCCGCTGCAAACGCTCCCTGTTTTAATAACAAAAGGGTGTACAGCGAAACGCCTTCAAAGCTTTGTGTTTCCAAAACCATTTCCCGCGCAAAATCAGCCGTGAAAGGCAATATATTCTGATTTCCCAGGACAGAGCGAGCTATTAAAGAGAAACGCAGACAAAGTTTCTGTAATTTCAAGTTTTCCCCAACACATATGAGCTTATCTTAGCTAAAAATTCCCTTCAGTTCCGAGCATACGCGTGTATACAAGATTTGGTGTGTTTACTTATGCGTGCACTGACAATATTGTTTGCGCAGATCCATGTTAAATGTCTACAGATTTAAATACAACTAACTCTCTCTACTCTCTTCCCAGAGGAAGGGAGAAGCTGTGAAGTTTAAATCGCTGAAACCTCGGCAAAGCCCTGATGGGTTGCTTATCAAGAGCCAAGAGAGGAAAGAGTGACTGGCTATCAGTGTGTATGTATGTGTGTTACCGTCTGCAGAGATATTTCGAGGAGAAGAGGTGCCTGGGAGATTTCTAGCATTCACTCACAGGGATCTACTCCAATTGATGAACAGAAAGCACTGCTCTCCAAATGACTCGAAACCTCTTGAAGTCCCAGAACCACTGGCAAAATAAATGAACAACATGAAAAAAAAAAATCCAATACTTGCTTTATTTTTCCCACTACTTCTTTACAATCTCATAAGAGGAAAAATATGGCCCAAGTTGAACAAAATTTTCTTCTACAGATAAATGCCAGATTCAGACTACTCAATATTTTTGATTGTTACAACAATCACTGTAATGGGCAAGAAACATGTCGGACTGCAGGTTGCTTACCGACCAATCATCGTTTGCTGTCTTTAAGGACATGCAGAATGTCATAGAGAAGGCGGAACTAGCGACTGACCTCTGGAAACAAGAATGCCTTATTATGCTAGAGGTCAGAGGAGAATGGGCCGACTGATTCAAGCTGATAGAAGAGCAACTTTGACTGAAATAACCACTCGTTACAACCGAGGTATTCAGCAAAGCATTTATGAAGCCACAACACGCACAACCTTGAGGCGGATGGGCTACAACAGCAGAAGACCCCACAGGGTACCACACATCTCCACTACAAATAGGAAAAAGAGGCTTCAATTTGCAAGAGCTCACCAAAATTGGACAGTTGAAGACTGTAAAAAATGTTGCCTGGTCTGATGAGTCTTGATTTCTGTTGAGACATTCAGATGGTAGAGTCAGAATTTGGTGTAAATAGAATGAGAACATGTATCCATCATGCCTTGTTACCACTGTGCAGGTTGTTGTTGGTGGTGTAATGGTGTGGGGAATGTTTCTTGGCACACTTTAGGCCCCTTAGATGCCAATTGTGCATCATTGAAATTAGGGATGTGCACGAATATTCAATTTTCGAATATTCGATATGTAATTATTATTCGAAAAATAAAATACTATTCGAATTTTGAAAACGTTGCTTTGCTGGCCGTAAATGCAGTGAGTCCATGATAAATCCTAAAGAACTAACTCGCAGTTACAATTAAATGCTCTGGATGGCGCTGTGGAGTGTGTTAACAAGTTGTCTGTATTTTATCACATAATGGTGTCGTCTGCCTTCGAAGTTGGAAATAAACATTACTTGAAAAGGATCTTACTGAAACGGAATGACTTTTGATCAGATTAACTAATTAATCTGAGTTATGATATCATCACCATGAGAAATCACATGAAATCCAAACAGTCGAGTGAGGAAAGACAGCTGTTCATCACTGCATCACAACTGCAGGTAAGCGCATCTGGACTCCGCGTGATCAAAGATGTTAACTTATCTAATAGCAAAATGATTTTGAGACATACTTCCTTTAAGTTTCGTTGAGGGAGACCGGTTTAAGAACATAAAATGTAAAGTGCTGTTAGAAACACCGTTCTCTGAAACGTCTGTCAGCGTGGCATCTTTTCTCACTCGAGCATATAAAGTGCTGGCGTCCGGCGACGCCCCTGCATGTAACGTAAGATATTATTGTTTTCTCAACATAAACGTGAAACAATATAAACACGATATTCAGTCATTTGCTGACTCGTGTGTGTATATGTGTACGTTCTGTACAATATCTGACGCAATCTGCTTTATTAGGGGTTTTTTTCCGCTCGCGCTGCTTGAGCATGCTTTTAATAATGCTTTTTTATATATATATTTTGTTTACTCATAGGCCTACTGTTTAATGTTTTCAACTAAAAGAAAACTTTAATTACTATTGTAAGCTTGTTGTGTATTGCCTAATTGTAAGCTTGTCCAGAAATGGTGACAAAAACGTAAAAAAAACCTTAAAATTAAGTATTTTTCGTTAAACATAATTTAAATAAATCGAATATTCGAATATTCGATTTTTATGAGCCCGAATATTCGAATGCAATATTTTAGAAAAATGCCCATCCTGAATTGAAATGCCACGGCCTACCTGAGCATTGTCTTCTGACCATGTCCATCCCTTTATGGCCACCATGTACCCATCCTCTGATGGCTACTTCCAGCAGGATAATGCACCATGTCAGAAAGCTTGAATCATTTCAAATTGGTTTCTTGAACATGGCGATGAGTTCACTATACTAAATAGTCACCAGATCTCGAACCCAATAGAGCATCTTTGGGATGTGGTGGAATCGGGAGCTTTGCACCCTGGATGTGCATCCCACAAATCTCCATCAACTTCAAGATGCTATCCTATCAATATGGGCCAACATTTCTAAAGAATGCTTTCTACACCTTGTTGAATCAACGCCACGTGAGAATTAAGGCAGTTCTGAAGATCGAAAGGGGGTCAAACACAGCATCAGTGTCGTGTTCCTAATAATCCTTTAGGTGAGTGTATGTTTAAGGTTCATGTTCTACAAAAGTCACAAAATACTACTCTTCTGCAGAACATGGAATTGTGGACAATGTTCCTTTTGGTGTACTGTTGCATTGTGTTACACCAATCTCAGACTCACAATATATTGTACAGATATTATGCAAATGGATCATAAATTAAACAGCAAACTAATTTCCATACTGTACCCAATCACGAGCACATTTCTCTGTGGAATAACATGCGGTGCTGAATCATTCACAAGTAACTAGACTCGATTTTGACTTCCTGTTGATTTTAAGTACATCTTACCTTGCTGAAGGGTATTCTGGGACATGTCTCCCTTAAAAATACACTCAGGAACCTCCCGGTGAGGTAAATACAGAGAGAAACTCTTCTTGCTCCATTGCTGAACCATCATCAGAAGTTTGCAATTTTCCCACCAAGGCTTTGGCTTCCAGAGGGTACCTGCGAAATTGACTGAAAGGGGAAGATAGGCCTTTAGATGGAGTAAAGCTGTCAGTCATTCAGCCCAACCAATCAGTTCTCACTGATTAAATCCTCATCACTACTCAGTCACTTTATGTGACTACACATTCCCACTCACTATTTCTGCTTGGCTCCAACCATCTCTCAAAATTCAATGCTGAGAGCTATTTGTGAATGTGAATCATTTTAATTCTCCATGACTTTTTTTTAACACCAATTAGCATAGCAGTAGTTGCCCCTAGCAGTGTGTTTTGGTTCTCATCCCACACCTCTAATTAACATAGCTTCTTTCTTTTCTTTGATGAACTAAGCTGTCAGTGGCGACTCCATCAAAGCAAAAGACAATAAAACCGTTATCCGAATTATGTAAAGATATTCTTGTTCAACAAGATTTTCTTGACGTTCCTCTTCCACTTGATCCATGGCGGACGAAATAAGCTTCAGCAATGTCGTAACTTAATTTTGAGTTATTTGCTCCTTGCTTGGAGAGCAGGTTGGCCAACTGATATTCAATCTTACTAATCAAATTAACACAATCAAATTGTTCCCTTTTATGGCCATTTAGAACAACCTCAGGCTAGTTGTTTTTGTATGATGAGCACTAGAGTGAAATAAAAAAAAGAAGAAGAAGAAGAAACTGCTCTGGAGGCGACAAAATATGATGGAGAGTGGGTAATTTTGTCTTGTGGAAAAAAAATCTTGCCTTGTTAACTTACTTCCAGTTGGATCCATCAATCAAATTTCACTCTTTTCAGCACTAAAATGTTCATTGAATCTGTCACAGAGATTGAAAGCAATTTTTTTTGTAAATCTATGGTGCTAAAAAGTATCGGCAACCACTTTAGTTTTAATGCCATTCCCAAAACACAACAGCAAAACATATATATAATATATAATAATAATGTACAGTCCTGAGTGAATTCTAAGTACATTTAAACAACATTTACCTGCTACAGTGGGTCCGCCATCTTGGATGCATTTCCCCCCACTGGCATTGTTTCACTTAATTATAGGGCCGTTTCTGTAAATGATACATGTAATTCTGTCTTATAATGTGGCCAAAAAAGGTTACTTAAAAGTCATACTAACATTTTGTGTCAACTAGCATGTAGCTAAGCTAACACTGGATAGGGCCTACCAACGTGGTCTGAGCCTGTTGTAGTGCATTATGGGGCCTTCTCTGTAAAGCATACATGTGGTAATGACTCATAATGTGAGCAAAAACTTTACCATAGAAGTTATTATTTACTTTTTGGAATAATCAGTCTGAAACAAACTATGGTAAATTGTTATCCACAACTGGAATTGCCTAGCCGTCCAGAATAAGAGTACTCTGAACTTTTTAAGGCTCAAACTAATTATCTGAAGCATGAAATGGTTTCTGCTGTTTAGCGATCTCCAGTCAAGATTGTTAGTGATCTTGAGTGGACTTCACGGATGGAGTGGATCCGAGGGTTGAACTTGAAAACACCCTTCAGAAGGACCTCCGGTTCCCCGGGGTCTCTGGTGGCAGCTGGTAATTGCATCGGCCAAGCTGTCTCCTTCTTGACCCATCTCTCCACTTCCCTCATTTTTTCCCCTCCTCCGTCTCTCCCTCAGCCCGACATGTTGATTTGTTTGCTCGTTATTTTTAGGCAACATATCTGATGGCAGAGACTGCGCCATTCATCAGTGTCTCTGAACTCCATCGTTTCATCATCTGTACCCAGCATCCTTCTCTCCGAGGTTCATTCCTCTCAACTTCCATCCTGCTGAATCTTGTGTTGTTTTTACTCGCGGTTGGGCAAAGTTTAGATCATTTCGTAAAGGACAGTTTTCCAGGGGGAAATGTAAGGAGTTCGTTTTCAGACTGTTCAAACCAATATGGACTCAGGATTGTAGACTCTCACTGTCTGTCTCCCTTCCCTGATGCATATGAAAGGTTAAACCCTGTTAATGACGGCATGGTGCCAATGGGAGAGTGCAGGATTGTGGGTAAAGGTCAGGACTGCATACAAGCTGAGCATAATAAATGCTGGCTCTCTGGAGGTAAATGTTACTTTCAAATGCATTCACATTCACAGATACTTGAAACATATTTCAGGCATCATCGTTTCTGCTTTTGAAACCATCTTGTAATTGTTGGAAAATGAATAAATAAGTGTCTGTCTGGTAATGTGTGAAGGTTGACGCAACTGACCTTCTATTCTTCGGTGGGATTTCAGCTACACTAGGATTGTCTGATCCCTAAATGATTCATTATTTTGAGTTGAACCTTTTCAATGAATTGGTTTTAGCAAACTGGTGTGAATGATTCATTCATAAACTAAATTGTTTTGCATTCTTACCTTGTTGAACCAGCAACCGTCTGTTCCAGTCCAGTCCCTAAAAAGGCGGCTTTTCTAAAGCGGCAGACGTTTTGTAAAGCTTATCACTGTAGATTTCCTGATTCCCTTTCATGCTGCTCATCTTATATTTAGACAGCAAAATCGCTTTACATCAAAATCCTGCACAGTGTGTGGCCGCAGCATTTGACTACAGTTGAAACACTGCGGAAGAGAAACATGATGAGAAAAAAAAGCACCTGCCAGGTTTCACAGCTGGAGTGGTGCATGCTGGGATTGCCAAACTGGGAAAGCAGGGGCCATGCGGATTATCCGATCTATGAATCATTAACTAATTACTGAATTATTCAAAAACAAAACCACACAATACCTTGGATATGACAAAGCTTGTTAAAAAAAAACAATTAGCTTCTTTTAAGTCTGAGACGAAATTCTTGATGCGGTGTGACAACTACTGTGAAAGGCGTGGTAATCGTATGCTAACCGGAGCAAATGCTAAAGCGCATTATTTACAGCATGACATGATGGACAGATGGGCGCCTCGATGGGTTCCACCTTTGTGTCACTGTGGCTGATAGCGAATCAGAGTTTCTGAGAGAGCGTTTGATGATGTGAAGCTCAGCTGGAATTAGTCATATAAGGCCGAGAGATCAATATGTCTCTTTGAATCAGTTTGATGGACGAAGGGGAAAAGGCCTCGAAATTTCGAAGGTTGTTGCTCTCGTGTCACCATTTAGAGAAAACTTAGCAAAGTAAGACCATCAAGGTCAAGAATGATGTGAACCCAAAGCTAAGGTTCATGGACCATCACAGATTGCATAAGTGGATATTTGATATTTACCCATTGGACAGTTACAACACAGGCTGTTTTTTTCCCCCTAGACTGCTAAATTTTAGATGGAGAGCAAAATGAGACTTTTGAGGAAGTCTTCTGTTTCATATTTTTTTCTTCTACCAAAAAGTCCCCAGGTATCTCTTCCAGAATAGATCTTAAAGGGATAGTTCACCTCAAAATGAAAATTCTGTCAAAATGAAAATCTCAGCCTCATGTTGTTCTAACCCCGTAAGACTTTTGTTTATCTTCGGAACATCTAGTAATCTAGCTCTCAGATTTAATCAAAAAGATCTTAATTTGTGTTCCGAAGACCAAAGAACAAAAGTCTGAGGGGGTTGGAACAACATGAGGGTGAGTAATTACTGACATAATTTTCATTTTGGGGTGAACTAACCTTTTTAACAATGATAGATTAGTAAACTTAAAGGAGTAGTTCACTTTTTAAAAAAACTTTTGCTGATAATTTACTCACCCCCATGTCATCCAAGATGTCCATGTCATTCCTCAGTCGAAAAGAAATTAAGGTTTTTGATGAAAACATTCCAGGATTTTTCTCCATATAATGGACTTTACTGGTAACCAAACGGTTCAAGGTCCAAAAGACAGTTTCAGTGCAAACTGTTCAAAGGGCTTTAAACGATTCCAGATGATGAATAGGGGTCTTATCAAGCAAAACGATCGCTCATTTAAAAAAAACAACAACAAAGTTTAAGTTTTATAAGCTCAAATGCTCGCGCTTGCTCTGTTCTGTGATGAGCGTTCGTGACTCTCCTGTTCGAATTCGTTTATCAAAATAAACTAATCTTTTTCTGAGTAAATTCATTCATTTCGTTCGAAAATTGAAAGAAGATTTGTTCATTTTGATGAATGAGTTCGAACAGGAGAGTCACAAACGTGCATCACAGAACAGAGCAAGGTGACCATTTGAGCTTATAAAACTTAAAGGGGGGGTTGACTGCTTTTTTTCTTTGCATGATTGTATTTATGGGGTGCTATATAACATGTATTCGTGTTTTTTTCTTTTTTTAAAAGTCTTATTTTTCATAAACTTCACCTTTATTGTCAGCCGCGCTCTCCTCTGTCCCCTGAACGAGCGGTTCACTTCCTGATTCTATGAAAACACTCCCTCAGAAACGCGTCATGAGCTCAGATTGGTTAATTTGGCCCGGTGTGTTGTGATTGGCTAAACTGTCGCTCACGTTGTCGGAAGATTAACGCCCATTACCTTTACGGGCGAAACGGGCTTGTCATGAGCTCCGGTCCAGATGTAAATATTTGTCGAACTGCAGTATCAGTTTCTGGCATAATCAGACCGAGAAAGCCGCGATGAAGAGAGTCAAACAGAACGTCACCACACACGGCTCTTACTAAACGTTTCTGAATGATAATTTGCTACATTTTTTAACTTTATACACGTTTGTTTTACACAATAGCATCTGACTGGCAACAATAGCAACTGACTGGCTATTAATGTTATACTCAAACAGCGTTGGCATGTTTACGTTATTGATCAAATCGAAAATAACGTCATAAAGCATATATACATGAGCAATACGTTTAAAACATTAGTACTTATAGAAAATTCAGGTGCATTATGTTTGTACGCATTTGTTGTAGACACGAAATAGCATAGCTAACTAGTGGTGGCTATAAAGCCAGCACTGGCATTTGAAAAAAATAAAATAAAAACACAAGACTACGTCTTGAATTATACATGCAAATACATTTAAAATGATGAAGTCTTAGCCTACTTACAGATTGTGGCCCAACAACTGCTGCCTCTTGTTTTAAAGTCGGAACTGCTTCATGTTTTAGTAACAGTTTCTTGTTGAATCCGGTGTTGAACTCGCTAGATTACGATCGTCATTTTCAGGAACATAATCAAACATAAATTGTATCCATTGTTGAGGAAGAATAGCGTCCATGGGAAGCCCGAACACAGAAGACCTGACAGCTGTGTGAACAACACAAATGTGTGGGTTAGTGACGTACCATAACCCAGCTGTAGTCCCAATCGAGTCGTTTTTGTAGGCAATTATACTTCCTGATTTTTAAAAGACGATATCTCTGCTTACACTGAACTTTCAGCGCTGCAACTTTGCAGATACTGTTCATGCACCAACAGCAACATTACACACTATTTAAAATGAAAAAAGTGAAATCGCAGTCAACCCCCCCTTTAAACTTTGTTATTTTTTTTCTCTAAGCTTGAACATCTCAAATGTTTTTCAAAAGATCAATTTAATACCTACATGAAATGTAATGGAGAAAAGTCGGAAAATGACAGAAAATCTAAATGAGATCTTAATTGTTTCTCTGAGACAGAAAGAGATTTAATAAAGATATTTGCTAAAGTTACATGCTTATCAGATCAGACGACGAAAGAGCAACTTTTAAGGAAAGCATGTAAAACCCCCTTTTGAAACAGCTTTGAGTTACGGGCCACAATGTCCATTTATCTTTTTACCACCGAATGTATCAACATTCACACAATCACTTTAGAAAAGAGGTGATTCCACAGACACAGCACTAGCAGAAAAGATACGTCTCGCTGCCCATACTCTGAGCAGAAATATGATGACCTGGAAGCATTAGATTTCATAGGGATTTGTATCGCTGTGAGCTTGCATTAAATATACCCTTCATACAGCTGTTCCTGGGAAAAGAAGCTGTCATGCAGATTTTTTCTGCAAGCCGCTTTCGGGTAGACAAACAGAAGATGCTGCCTGCTCTGTGGAAAATCTCTGCAGAGAAAAAAAAAGTGTGGAAGAACAGAGTGTGTTATTTTAATGAGTCTAACAGAACTGTTCAATAGATGTGTGGCCGGCATTGAGGGAGGAGGAGTGTTTATAGTTTGAGACCTATGGCTCACTAAAGCTTGCCTTTGAGATCTCATTTGGTTTTATTACCGTATGGGCGAAGACCTGTCTGTATTACCAAGAACTGCGAATATATAGGGAGGTGAAAAAGATTGAGCACTACACTTTTTTTTTTTTTTTTACGGGACTCAAGGATTGTTCGAATTGAAAGTGCCATTACAAGTATATCTGTGCTTGCACTCTAAAAAATGCTGGGTTATTTAAACCCAAATTTGGATCAAATATTAACAAACCCAGTATTTGGGTTAACATTTTAAATGACATTTTTAAGTTTGGGTTTGTCCATATTTTGCCCAAAATTGGGTTAAAACAACCCAGCATTTTTTACAGTGTGATTCTCCATCATCGTTGACTGTATTACATTATGTTCTTGGCTTCATGCATAAATGAGACATGGGCACAAACCCAGTAATTGGGTTAACATTTTAAATGACATTTTGAACCCAACGTTCGGGTTTGTCCATATTTTACCCAAAATTGGGTTAAAACAACCTAGCATTTTTAGAGTGTGATTGTAAGTGACTTCGGGTAAAGGAATGTATTGTTAGAGAAGCTAATGCAAATAAGCTAAATCACTTACTCTAGGACAAACCATTAAAACTACATACAATTACTTTCATAATGCTTTTAATTTGCTTAATATTAAGCTAAGGATCATCTAAACAAACATCTTACCAGCTGCAGACTCAAGCAACAACCCCAAATCCTCTAAAATCTACTTCAACGTTAGCTAAAAATACATAGCATCATTTCAAACACCAGAAAATATAGTTAGCATTATTTTTGCTATCCCGAGCTATCTAGGGGCCCCCAAAATGTCCCATTATATTATCCTTAAGTTGTTTGTTTGTTTGTTTTTTCCTTTTCGCAAATTATATATTTCTAAAAAACGCATAAAATCATTAGTGTCGCAGACAGAAGGGGCCTCCCACCTCAACTCACTGCACTGGACTATTCCATTATCTCATTATTTGACTTCTGCGTGCGAAAGTGACAAGGCTGTAATGCGCCAAAAAAACTGACGTATAATAAGAAGTGACAGCTAGGCAGAGTGTACAGAGTAGTAGACAGAGTAAAAATGAAGCAAAGCTACAGCTAACTTACCCAAGTGGTGCTGAAAAAGCAGTACGCGGGAGGAAAGCAAAACTTTTCAGCAAAATTGCAGAAGGTAACACATTTTTTTGTGATGCCCGCTGACAATAACAACAATGCAAACAATATGTTAGAAGTCCATGGCCGTAGGCAGCTATAAGTCACCGAAGTCCGGACCTCTGTCATTTTTTTACATACAAAAATAAAATGTCAAGCTCTCTAAATGATTAATCAGCCGTTTAAACCACCTCATATGAGTGCGCGCTCTGAGCGCGCGGGTACAGTCTCCGTGTTGCCAGATCCACCTAATGGAAAGGTGCAGTAGTCTTCTGGACCTGTTTTTCTGGTTTAATGTGACACTTTAGGAAGTTATAAAGTGGAAAGTTAATGTTAGGCTTAGTGATATATTAATCTTATTTTCAAAACACAAGCTTTGAACTTATTTTCGGAATATTATTTGTTTTGTTTTTCTTGTTTTTCGTAGTAATATCTGGCAACATTTTACTGTCGGCATGAATAGCCTATATCAAAAAGCTTATGGACAAAATGCGGTAAGACAAACGCAATGATCATCGTGATTATCTGGAAGAAATCTATAACACTATCAAAAACTATAGCATAATATACAGATCTGTATGCATGAAATTTGCCAAATAACTTCGGCCAGCTGGAAGACGTCTCATGCAGTTTAGTTAACCTTTCACAAAGTCATCATAATCATTAGCAGTGTTTCTCAACTAGCAATCTATTCAGTCAGCATATTTGTATTTTGATCTGTGCGAATTACAGAAATATAAGACTTTTTAGACCAAATTTTTTTCTATATTTCTTTGCACAAAACTCTCCAGAAAGTGCCATTTAATGGTTTATTTTTCCAACTTTTTTTCGTTCTCTTTTAAAGAGTGGAATGGGGGCCCCATACTACCTACGCCTTGGGCCCCCAATTTGCTAAATCCGCCACTGGTTTGTCCATATTTTACCCAAAATTGGGTTAAAAAACCTAGCATTTTAGAGTGTGATTGTAAGTGACTTCGGGTAAAGGAAATGTATTGTTAGAGCAGCTAATGCTAAGCTAAATCACTTACTCTAGGACAAACCATTAAAACTACATAAAATTACTCTCATAATGCTTTTAATTTGCTATATTAAGCTAAGAATCATCTGAACAAACATCTTACCCGCCACGGACTCAAGCAACAACCCTGAATCCAGTCAAATCTACTTCAACGTTAGCTAAAAATACATAGCATCCTCACAAACACCAGATTTTTCTCCATCATCGTTGACTGTATTACATTATGTTTTTGGCTTCATGCTTTGACTGTGTAAAATTACCCATACTTTAACTTAAAGTAAAATTCTCAACCCCCTGATTTCACTACATAAAAAAGTGCTATTTCTATTCCACAAGAAGCTTTGGACGTCCCTTTAAAGTTGAAATGTTTTTGTAGCCGTTTTGTTGCTGATCATGCATAAATGAGAGCGGCTTATTCATCTGTATCACAAGAAGATACAAAGCCTGTCAATCGAGCTAAATCGACAGAGCACGGTGGATTCTGCGAGACGAGTGAAACGAATGTGTGTGACTGCATGAGCTGCCAAAGTCTTGTGTAAGAAAAAGGAAGGAATAGAGGCGATTTGAAAGTATACGTTAAAAAGAAAATGCATTTATGCACGAGGCTTTCTTTGTCCTTGTCTACAACAAACACTTTCTTGAAAAAATAAAGAGCACAGCGAAGAGTCAAAATAAATGAAGCTGAATGACAGAAATGTAACGAGCGTGAGTACAGTATGTCAAATTCTTCTTTTTATTGGACTTTTCAAGACAAATCAATATTCATACTCTCGAAATGCGTTTCAAAGAGCGTTTTTATCAAAATAAATGTAATCTTTTAACTATAAATATATGCACCGCAGGGCATTTCTAAGCTTTGTCTCGCACACATCAATCTTGCGAGGAGTGCAAAGTGCAAAATAGTTTGTGTTTAAATCTATAAAAGCATGCTTCTATACTGGGACGTGGTACCTAACAAACCTGAATCAGCGCATAGAGAGTAAGAAACTTGGCAAAAGAAGAAAAGAATGTAACAGACAGATTATGTGCACACCTCACCTCATCCCATGGGTGCGACTGAGTGATCTCATTTTCAGGAGTTTAAACATTTCGAATGAAAGAAAACACACCTCACTTTCTCCGTTTTAATTCCTTAGAGCGAAAGCAAAAGATTCCTTGCACTGCTTAAAAAAAATTTTTCCTGTCAAGATATTGAGCAATTTGAGTTGCATGAGTCATTCGCTGAAACCACAAGCCTGGTTGTTGGTGTTGAATTAAGATTAAAAGATTATAGACATAGCGGCAAATAAACACAAACAGAACTCGTATTCAGTCTACTTAAAAGCTAAGCATCGATCAATCAAAGTTTCACAGTTTTCTTTGTATCAAGCATGACTTGCAACTGACAAACATGGTTGGAATGGAAAACTAGTGTACTATAGTATATCGTCACTGTTGAGTGGAAACAGATTTAGTCTTTTTTTCCATAAATCTACTTTTTGGCACTCTTTATGTCGGTGTGTGGGTTTGCAAATATTTAACCAATCCGAAGTTAATAGCTCATGACTAAACCTCTTAACTCCATTGGATCCTCAAACTGTCGGTAGCACCTCCACAACGCCTATATCGTGCCACACACAGATTGGACAACCTCTGCATTTACAATTAAACTGGTTCTCCAAATAAGTACACTTCTTAACTCAAGAAACTCCCTCTAAGGCTAATGTTTTATGTATTTGAGGAGTGGAGAAGAGAGTTTTAGCATTTGTCGTCAAGTCATAGCAATACTGTCTTAAATAGCCTGTGCGTAACTGTGCTATTAACTTATTAATAGCATGATATTTTGACAAAATGAGAGAAAAAAAGTGCCCACATAGCTACAGTAAACTCTATAACCTTTAAGTTGACATAATGAGATGCGCTCACTGCCTCAGATGCGGCCGTTCTAATGATGGACAAAACAAACATGTACCTCAAGTTCAAGTCAACAAATTATGAATCTTATACAACTTGTAAATATATAACTTGAACTTATTTTGATGAGTTGTAAAACTGTAAATGAAAGCAATGTAAACATATGTTACAATCATAACTGATTGATCATATAATTTATTTTACAGTGTACGAAATTCTAGTCAAAAACCTCATAACTGCATTTGAGCGTGATTTCGGTAAAAAGTTGATAAAAATAATGGCACATGCAAGAGTCTAATGATATATAAAGTCACAATACACTCTAAGAATGCTGGGTTGTTTTAACCCAACTTTGGGTCAAATTTGGGCTACGTCCACATTAATCCTGATAGATTCGAAAATGGGGTTTTCGTTTAAAAACGCTCTCCGTCCACACTAGCGTGTTCAGGCGTTTTCCGACGTTTCAGTGTGGATGAGAAACTTCTAAATTCACTTTACTGCGCATGCGTGAAACTTCACAAAAGCTCACTGAGATGATACAGATGGGAAAATAAATAATAATGTTATCGCACAATAACAGGATAATTTTATTTAGCAAAATATCTCACCATCACAGATGCGTCCAGGTCGCAGTCAGTCACCATATGTTTGGTCTAAAACGCAACTGCTCTGCCGCAAGACAGCAAATGTGAGCTACATTATCTGTCATCTTTGCAGTACTGTGCTATGAAGAATAGCACATATTAAGTAACATGGAAAGTAATATATTTTAGCAATAGTGTAAAAATGAATAACACATATCAGGCACAATACCGATAAACATGAATATCTAGTGGTACATGGATCACATGACTAAACTTACGTCATTGTTTTGAAATACCTCCGGTTTCACTGTCCACACTACAACGCGAGAACGGCGTTTTCAAATTTATCCACTTTGGAGAGCGTTTTCCAAACAATACGTTTTTGGTTGACTTAAAACGGCGTCTCAGTGTGGACGGAAGGCCAAAACGGAGAGAAAAATGTACGTTTTCAAACGAAAACGTATTAGTGTGGACATGGCCTTGGACAAACCCAAACGTTGGGTTAAAAACTGAATTAAAGAAAATTTAACCCAATTGCTGGGTTTGTCCATATTTTACCCAAAGTTGGGTTAAAACAACCCAGCAGTTTTTAGAGTGTATCAATTTTGACAAGACAGTGTTTAATTATTTCTTTTTTTTAAATACGTTTTTTCCCCTCCGAAAAGTAGCGTGTTTGGAGGTATGAGGTATCCACCTGACAATATAAAATGATGCCTACTTTTTTTTTTTTGCTAGGTTTGCAAAATTTACAATAACAAACATTTTAAATGGAAAATCAAGCTGGGTGCAATGCATTGTGGGATACATAATTGTGCATATTGTGCTATTTTTAACAAAAGTAGTAGTAGGTCATCAATAACTTGAATCGTTTGGAAAAAGATGCATACTTTGCACAACTGAACTCAAGCAAATGAATAATCTGCATTGTAATGAAGAAAAAACGATAACACTTTAAATTGGGCGTTGGGTCATCTAAATTGCCCATTGGAATTTCACTATAAAACTTCACCTTTATACATGAAAAGTAGAGAAAAAGCGCAATCATACCTCATATGCAATTAATTTTTCCAGTGATGGTAATAGAAGAAGCGCTCTGAGACCAATTTATCATAGGGGGCAGCATAAAACAAAAGGCATAATTTACCCCCTTAATTTCCTTATAGAATACACATAAATCATAAACAATGTGATTTCTTGGGAATGAACCCTTTTGACGTTCTTAAATATTTGATGAGCCACTAAGAACAAAAAAGGAAACAAAGAAAAGCTTAATCAGCTCATTGCCACTGGTTATCTAGAAATCTATTTATTCACAGCAGAAATGTTATAGATTTTCTGCATTACATTTTGAGAAGAACAAAGAAATGGAAAGAAGTAGGACACGGTGTTCTCAAGAGAAAATCTGTGAGCTTAACAGGTATGATACTGAACAGATAATGTTATGTTCTACAAACACATCCACAAAAAATTTCCTTGGAGTAAAAAGTAAAAACATATTTGTGAGATGCCTCAAAAATAAATTCACAGTGTACAATATAAGTCAACTTGAGATTTAAAGTCATTGGGAGATACAAATTTGCTAGATATAAAGCTATAAATATGAGGGAAAAAAAGTACAATTACCTTGGTTGAAATATGCTTGGTTGTAATGAATAAAGGTGAAGAAGAAAAAAACAAATAGAAAGAAATACAAAACAGATCTTGGCTTTAAAGATGCATACTGCAGGGGAAATGTGATTTTGTTCATTTTCATAAGGTTGTCTAATGCTGCTGGTCTGCAATATGAAATTCCCTGTTGGGCCGTGTTATTGCTTTTAATTGGCTAATTCATTTACACTAATTCACTTACACTACCGTGATATTCCGTAAAGTCTGCACACATTCGCACGACCGCACACACTCTCCTACTTAAGTGAAGCCCTATGTCGAGACTCCACAGCGACTCTCCTGAGGGCATTTTTACCCAAGAGTTAATTATACGTGAACTTGTGGGCTGAATGTTAAACAGAGTTGAATGAGTCCTTTCTTGGCTGGAGTGTTTGGTTTGTATTGGCAATCCATCTAAAATGGTGCATGTTTAAAATCAATAAGCCTCAGTAATCCCAAACACGACCAGCCCACCATGTTAAAATGGACGTCCAGTAGATTACTATGGAGAGTCAGCCATGTGTCAAACTTGTCAGCTTAGCTTAGCATTTCGTAGTAAAGAATCAATAAAGCAAACCACAAAGGAAGAGCATTTTTAACAATGTACTTGTTGACTCGTACAAGCGAAAATTTAACATGCTAATAAAAAAAAACATGAATCAGCCTAGCTCTTGCACACTAGTCCCCCAGTTTGAAAACATCATTGTTATAATATCCATTTTATGACTCATTAGAATTGTCAACGAGAGTCTTGTGTTTGTTTTTTTGCTCGTAAATCCTCAACTGGTCTGTTCGGGGAGAGCATTTTAATATCATCCCATTGTTGCCGGGTTTTAAAGAGCTCTATGTGTGGTAGCCTTTCAGCTAAGCAGATTACGCTAATTTGTTCTGGAAGCATTGATGCTTAAACTTAATGAATGTCAAAACTTATCCTGAAGTATGGATGGAAATCCCCAGGGTTTAAGTTGAAATTAATCAGGCTGTTGTCGCGATGATATGAACAAAAGTTTAAGCTTAGCCTGCTTAGCTCTTCATTAGTATCTCCTGCTAGAGAAGGCTGCTATGTAGCTGCGATAGAAGCTAACTTCTTGTGTGTCTAAACGAGCCTGTTCTCATACTTTGGTGTCATATAGGTAACGCCATATGACATTTAATCGAAATGCTACGCACATGGCATCCTTTAGCGTCAATATGAGACACAGACCCTACCCCAGACTTAAACCTAACATAACAGGGCATGTTATATTGACACTAAAGAGTGCCATGTGTGTAGTATTTCAACAAAATGTCACATGGCGTCACATATATGACGCCAAAGGATGAGAATGTGTTGGTCTAAACGTGTCAGGAGTTCGTAAGATAAACAGGTTGCGACATAAACATGGCTAACAAGCTAACTAGCCTACTAGCTAGCCAGGAAACCAGTTTCCATGATTCAAAACATTATAACCAATGCTAATATGCTAAGTTGCTGTGTTTAAACTTGATGCTAGCGAAACCAGAATAATCATGGGCTTGAAGGAAATTAATCATGGGAAATAGATATATGGATAAAAAAGATCAATAGTCAGAACTATTAGATAAAACCAGCTACAAAATGAATGAATATAAATGTACGCTAAGAGATTAGAATTTCATTTTATATTCATTGAAAAAAGGACTGCAGATCCAAATTTCATTCTGTGAAAACAACTTATATATACTTTAAAAGAATACTTCTCTGACACTTGATTGCATGATATTTGTAACTGAATTAAAATATATTGTATTTTAAATTCATATTAAATGCAATTAGATAAAGAGTACTCTCTTTAGTGGCCTTATTTAATGGTGTAATTATTTAAAAACACACTTTTAATATTTGCACAATTAAGCACAGTTTTTCATGAGGGCACCCACACATTAAGTTACAGATCACATCTAACCTCCCAACCCATTTCAAGGTTTTTCCCTTGGTGACAAATGGTGTGTGTATCGTAACACCATCTGTCTGCTATTAGACCATTGGTGGGGGTATCATTGCTGATGAAGCCTGCATAAGGTGACAGCCAGACAAACTGTTTCGGGGCCGTCTGAGGCGAAGAGAATGATGGGATATACTCGCACACCTAGCATGGCATTTCAACAAGACATACAGTGCGTTACAGAAACGTGGATCACAGACATCCCGTGACAAATGGACAGGTAGGTGTAATTCACCACTCCCGAGGTAAATAAAAAAAGTGTGACGGGGTAAGATGTTAAATAACGTTTAACAGTCATGAATGCTTCATAGGCTGCGGTGACATGCAGCTAATCAGAAACTTTAAGATTTCTTTACATTTTGAACTGCTGTAATCTGTTACCATAGCGCATCCACTGACAGTTACCACCTTACCTCATTAAATTAGACATCATTCAGTCCTAGCCCTCAACACATCTAATTTAACCAAAGCTCTTCGCCTTAAGTGTGACGATTAGCTTAGCTGACAGTCACTGACAGCTTTTGTCAGTTTTTTTTTAATTCTTAAGCTACGTGACAGGTACTATTCCAGTAGTGTCCTTGGTTGAGTTCCTGGGCTAATCATAAAACCTCATACACATGTATATAAGTGTGATGGAAGACGCTTGCTCATACTCATCTATAATGCTGCCACAGTACACATAGAAACGGCAATATTTTGATCACTTCTGTGCTGTTTGAAAAGCTCTCAGCTCACCTCAGCTACTTAGTATTGCTGAGTCAGGCTTGTCCAGCAGTGATAGGCCAGGTGCACCTTAATGGTGGAGGGAGGGGTGTCTGAAGCTGGAGATGGTTTGTTTTCCACTCCACCCACTTGGCTGGATGACATGTTTCTAGGGCCTTGTTCAAGGGTTGGATGCAGTAGTCTGGAAGACTGGATAATGATCACTTAATGCTGAGAGGAAATGGTCTGGAAATGGATTCAGAAAGAGCAGTAGACATTTCAAATAATCCAAAAATAAGAGTCCACCTTTCAAATGTGGTTCAAAAAGGTCAGGAGAACTATGAACTGTTACAAGTGAGAAAGTCTACAATACTTTGAGAAAGTTTTCCATTAGCATTCCCATTCATCTCAATGACTGCTGCTCAGCTAAAACATTATCTACCAGAAGTACAGTTTAAAGGGATCATGAACTGGCTTTTTAAATGTTATTATATTGTTGTCTGAGGTGAAATTATGATGTTCGCTTGGGTTTTGCATTCAAAAACATCAAAAGGAATAAGTAAAAGGCTATTTTGTACCCTAGATTTGAGCCTAGCTGAAAAACGCTCGGTTTTGATGGGCGTCTCGCACTGAAGACTTGGAAGTAAACGCCCACTGCTGTGAGTGGATAACAGTTTCTCATATTATAATGAGTTTCAACTCACCCATGGATGCACTTTGGGGAAAGTTTTGAAAATGTTGTAAAATGGCAACCGGAATGATTCGCCCATACATGTTCGACCTAGCTGGAACGTCATTAAAAATAAAGTTTATCCGTGCAGTCCTATTAGAATCCAGAGGAAGCTCATGCAGCGACTGTCTTCTTCCACAACCAGGCACTGCACAATATTTTGTATTGCTCGGTAGCTTGATCTGGTTTGTCATCACGAGGTAGGAATCCATGTTATTTAGCTATGCTTGTAATGCGCGTTTCGGTGGGCGGGGCTAAACCGGACGTTTTCAGTAGGCGTTGATCTTCTTCTGCGGGGGTGGTGTTTTATCCTCTTTGACGTCATAGTTCCCCACTTTGAAAAACGAGTGGTGTCAATAAAAGCTTTTATTGGACTAACAAGGCAGCGCAGTGTCATCCCAATTCGTCATATAACTGACTTTTGGGACGTCTTTTGACCATTCGTCAATATATGCCTTTTTAGGGCCCCCTTAAACGTCAGCAGATGACGTTCATCGGATCCTAACTCTACCCCAGACCTAAACCTAACCCTAAACCCAACTCGTCACCTAACTGACGTTAAAGGTAAAGCGTCAGTTGTATGACGACCCGGGATCGTCATCTACTGACGTTTAAGGGGGCCCTAAAAAGGCATATATTGACGAATGGTCAAAAGACATCCCAATACGATCAGTTATATGACGAATTGGGATGAGACTGTGTTAAACAAGGACGTGTTCAGTTCTGAAACTTACAGGATATTCTTATAATATCAAGGAAGCTCAAGGAAAATTTGATTTCTCAGTTCATCACCCCTTTAAAACCAGCCGTTTATATGTGGCGTACAATCGTATTTATTTTGTCAGAATACACAGTTATGTCTGAATAGCCATCAATAGAAATAAGATGCATTTTTTTTTCTGGCCTCTGCTAACCAGGCAAACAACTATGAAATAACTTTTCAAATTAAAGAAGCAAAGAGATTCTGTGAGCACTTGGGAATCAATGAAGTCATTATTTATTTATTCATCCCTTTCGCGCTAAAGGATCATCACGTCTTAAAAGCTGTTTTTATTAGCATAAAAAGGCGTGCTATTGTCAGAGACCCATTGTAGTACAAATGGATGTCACTATTTGACATTTCTCTCCAGACTAATGATTTGCCTTTCAAACAAGGAAATGATGGTTCGCCCTGAGCCCTTTATTTCTTTAAACTCTCAAACCTTAAATGTGCTTTCGTTCTTGTCGCATCAAACTGTCTCGGACCGAGACTAAGTCAAATCTAAATGAGAGGGTTGACACAGTGTATTGAACACTGCAATTTAGCCTTAACAAAAGCCTTCTTACACAAAGTGAATCATTCTGGAAATCTGGTTAACGTTCTCTCTGTTGCTACGTCACGTTAACAACAATCACAATCCTGTCTTGGTGATCAAGTGTGACTCTTAAACTTGCATTTAAGTTCTCTGACGGTGGTTGTTAACGTGTGATAAATTTACTCACTGTTATCTTTTAGCCACACAAAGATGCATCCAGTCCAGAGACGGCTTCATTTGCGTCGGAGTAAAATATGCATATCTCCATTGTGCAGGAGAAGGTCTGCAGCGTAATGTTGGGAGCAGTAAAATTACAGAATATGCCACTGTAATTTGGGAATTCTGGACCAAGCCGTAACCCCATTTCTTAGAGGAAAATAGACATACCGCAGCCTATAACCAAATCAGGGGTGCTTCTTTCCATGTCAGAGCCATTCTGTTACTGAGAGCTTTCTTTAACCTGTTAACTCAGGGCAGAAGGAGAGATGAGACTGGAGGCGGGAAGAGAATAATTAAGCTGTGAAGGGTTAGAAAACCAGAGCTAGTGTAAGAATAATCTATGAATAGACCTTGTTACATCTTTTGGGTCATTCAAGTAAGGGCATACAGACTGTGATAGAGGCAACTCAAGAAGCCTGCATTTTTGGATGCGTGTTCTTACCAATAAGCTCATATTATGCAAGTCCTAAAACCTTCACATCTTGAAGAAGCATGACATGCTGTCCGCAGCTCATTTTACTTTCAGAATCTGAGGGAAACAATGTTCTTTTAGGGAAAAAAATGATTTTATTTATTAGGAATTTATTAGATGTGTTACATTCCATCTAGGTTCCATCTAGGTAGGTTTTAAAGTTCTGCTGTTGCCTGAAAAGTTGTTTCAGAGGTCAAACAAGTTATTACCTGAAAAGGAAACAAAGACATTTGCAAATAACATTCACTGGTGAATCACGCACAATAAGACCAGGAAAGTGTTTAGATGAAATACAAGTGTGATGGTGATCGTTACCATGGACATTTCTGTCAAGAATCTTGATTTTACATGGTCATGGGGTCAATGACAACCATCAGGCCAATGGAACCATCCTTTTTCAATGTACTCAAGTATAGTAATCCTACTAATAGTTCTACGAACAGTCAATTAAAGGACGATTACAAAAGTACAAGAAAATATGAATGCCAATAGCCACGTTTCCACTGCCGAGCTAGGGCCTGGCCAGGGCTTACAGCGAGCCGAGCCAGTGGCCTCGGGCCTCAAGCACCAGGCTTGAGTTTCCACTGCCAGGCCAATAGCCCCGCAGCGCTACCCAGACCCCGCCCCTAACACACCTTTCTGGATCAAACGACATACAACCCAACCCATTTCAGCGGGTATTATGAATTTATTTATTTTTTAAGTTAGAAAGATAGCATGTATATTGACTCACCGGCCATGGCTGCAATAGTGTCCCGATTGTCTCGCGCGAGTCGTGACTATCAGAGGGACGGTGACCCAGTACATCGTCCATCAAGTCAAACTATGGCAAGTTCCTTTTCTGAGCTCCGCTTTGTCCATTTTGTGTTTTAATCGCCTAGTTCAATACTGCGCCCGCAACTTTTTTATTTTTTTGAATAAAAAAGCTGAACTTGAAGCTTTGCTCGCTGAATGCCTAGCTTAGAAAGTTCAGTATCAATGACTACGTTTACATGCAGCCAATTTTCGGGTTATGGTCGGGTTGAGGTCACTTTTCAGGTTTCTGAAACATTAGGGACAACCCGTTTACATGCGTGAGCAGAGAGAGTTTCTCCTGTATACATGGAATTGCAATATCCCGATATAAACGCCGACGCGCGGTTAGCGTCTAGACATACGGACAACCTTAAAGACGCAAAATGCGTCATTTCCGATTCTTCTTCCTGTATCTAAAGACAACAACTACAGCAGCACGCGGATAATGATTAGTTCGGGGCAGATAGCGATCGCCTTTATTTGCGCTTGGATGCTGGTAACATTACTGAGCTCGCTCCAAAAGTATGCTGTGCTGTGTCTCGCCATGTTTACTTCCAGTATACTGCACGTGGATTTTTGTATGCGCCGAGAAGTTTCGTTACTCAAAAGACCAAGATTCTTTGCGAATAGGACATGCACAGAACACAAATCACTATGGGCATATGCAGATACGCGTTTACATTACCAAAAATTCAGGTTAGAAAAGGGGTACCCCAGGTATAATATTCTGGTTTTTAAAATCCGGGATATGAGCATTTCGGGTTTTTGCCGGTGTTTACATGGCCGTTCGCGACCGGGTTATTGGCTGCATGTAAACACTGTCAATGTATTTTATAATGTCCTTGTTTCTTCTTTGATTATTTTGCGTGATATAAAAAATAAATGTGCATCTTGCTTCAGATCATAACATTCCATAACATCGATAAACTCCACCTTTTACCTTGAGCACGCCTCTAGCCCCGAGCTGGCCCCCTTTGGCCCAAGGTATTCAACAGGCCAGAAATCCTGGCAATTGGCCCCGAGTAAGCCCCGATCAAGCCCTGGAAGTGACAGTGGAAATGCGACTGGCCCTGGCACGCACGGCTCGGCCCTGGCCCCGGCTACTGAGCTAGTTCCAGTGTACAACTCCAATGATAAAGTCTCAAATCCTCATGAAAATGTATAGATTTTGGTAAGATGTAGTGGCTAGCACTAAGTAATGTTCTAGCCATCCCAGCGCTGTTTGCTCAAATATCCCATTGCGTCTAACGGGAGTAAAAAAGTGTAATTGAATTAATTTCTGCAATCTTTGCTCTCTGAGGGCAGGGTCCATATGCTTAGCCATTTATGGTTGGGGCTACAGTGGAGTTGGGCTCTTCAGTTGCAAAGGAACATTCGGCCCTCCTACGCAGCTGTTAGCGCCGGTTTTGACGCAGGTCATCCGTTCCTCTCAGCATCCTTGGCCTGGTGCCAGAGTACATCAGCTGTCCTCACTATCAAAGTGCACAATCTCACTCGCGCTCATCTGCCGCCATTGCTTTGGCTGCCTGGAGGTCAAACAGAGTGCAATGCAAGCTGTATAGAAAAGTAACAATGTGCAAATGTCACCATGGTAACCTTGTTTCATTGCAGATGCCTTTTGTTGATTTATGTCTATTAATTGCACATTGTCAGTATTGTCATCCATCCATCCATCCACCCGTTATTTCATACATGCTAAAAGTTTCCATATAGAAGAATATTTACGTCTGCCTTTTTGTCTGCCAATTTCAAAAGCAGACAAGGGTAGGTAATGATGTCATGCTACACACACCAGTGGTGGCTTTGAATGTCTGGAAAAGAAAGAGATTTTAAAGCCTTGCTGTGAGAGAGAAAAAAAGTCTCTGTCTCCTCTAGCATATCAGTATTGTACACTCTTGGGCTTAGAATATATTAAAATGGATTTGGGAATCATGATCCAATCAAACGAGGCAAAGCTCATGAATGAACGCTGGATTCAGGAGTTTTATAATGGCACACACCATAGCCCTAATTAGCACACAGGTTGACAATCCATTTGAATGGGACATTGATCCCTATTAAGGGATGTTGAAATTCCCAACATTACTTTCCATTCCAACTAGCCCCTAGATACCATATAAATGTATACTCCATAAGGCCCAATTTGTGACATACAAAAAGAGAGAAAACATCAGAATCCGACACTACCAGATGGAATTGTCTCTGGAACAATGGTACAAAAACATGCTTGTGCATTATTAAATCAATTACTTAAATTAAAATCACTAACTGTTCACTTGTCTTTTTGCGGCTATTAGGAACAATAATTAGCATTAAAGACTACTCTGCTTTGTAGACAGCAGGTGGGAATTAAATTAGAATCGTGTAGCTGCGGTGATCTAAAAATTGATCGGCTCCCACCGCCAACTGTGAGACATAAATACAAGCTTAGCAGAAAAAAAATACAGCCATCAGACCCAGCAGAGGAATATAGACCATAATCTGGAACTTGCAACTGTGGCGTTTCTAGTCCCTGAGGTGGCACATTTTCCCTGAGTAGCTCATCCGCCGCAAACAGGAAAGACACACTCAGCTGACCCCAATATCGGAGAAGCGCTGCCCGTCCAGCAGGTCAGCCACATAGACGGCGAGTGGCAGGGGGCAAAGGTCACAGCCAAGATATAGTGCACAGAATTCTGTGCACCATCTGACCTCAGTTAATATATCAGGCTTTATCATATCTTTGTCTCCAAACCAACAGAAATTGTACGTAAAATGAAAACTGGTGGGATTTTATCCATCGGGAATGGATTGGACCTGCTCACCTGTCTGTCTGTCATCCATCCATCCATCCATCTCTATTGAAACTGTGGTTATAGCAGTTTAATCTCACAGGCAACGGTAAATAATTTTACGAAGTGGGCAATTTTGTATGAAAATCGTATAATGTGATTTCGAAAATGTACAAATGATATGAATTAGTCACCAAATTAGTCAATAATTCGCCAAAATGTAAAACAGTTACGAACTTCTATGAGATTTTATTGGTTGTAGCAAAGGGATTTTTGATGCCAGTCAAACTGAGTGTACTGTAAGTGATCATAAATACTAACTTTTTTACAGGTAAAATAGCATGCACCAACCAAGCATGCTGTTGTAAAGTGACTGAGCCATTTTCCGAGCATGGAAAGCAGTGACTAGATAATGCGATGAGACATTCATATTTATTTTTATTTATATGTTTGTCCAGTCAACCTTGTAAGTCAGGTGAGAAGGTGAATCGAATGATTTCCTCAGAGATATGACAAATTGCAGTTGACATTTCATATCAAAGCCTCTCACAAAACATGAGCCAAATATTTTTAAATTAGTACGAAGAAGAATTCTCAAGTAAACAGATTATTGTCTGTCTTCGGCGTGCTAACAGAAGTAATGCCACCTGCATGATTAAATCTGACATTTTCGCTGACATTTATAGAAAGAAACACAGAATTATTAGTATCACTGTTATTATGTTTGGGATTTAATACTTCTTTGGTTGTATGGTACCTGGTTTCTCAATAAAAGTGTTGTGGAAAGACCCACTGTGTTTGTGTTTTGGTGGGGTTAGATGAGTTTATGAACAGCACCATACATTTAAATGCCGAATGTGAGTAGAAATTGGCTTTAGTGAGCAAATAATGGGGCTGGTAACTTTATGAAGGACACATGCAATAATGTCCTGGTTGTGTATGTAAGGAGGGAACGAAGGACGTAGTCGACGTCGACTGAGCCAATCATCTTCGAGTACTATTGAATGAGCTAATGGGTATTATAGATAGTGTGACTTGCATAATAATATATAATAATGAGCCATTTAAATTGAGTACATACAGATTTCTAACATCTGACCGGTATGTCTATCTATCGAGCTTGCCAGACTGTTAAAGTGCTTTTTAGTTTTGTGTGCTATATGCATCAGACAGTCAAGTGGACTGTGGGCGGTTTGTGGGTGTGTCAACTGAGAATTGCAATTTATTTAGCTCAGAAAAAAAATACAAATTACACAGAGAGGAAAAGGGGAACTATTCAAGTAGACAGAAAAAAAAGATTCTTGTCTCATCGGAATAGCATTTTGAGTCTAAAGTAGATGCTTGTGTTTTTTTGAGAAAAGTTTTCACACAGAACATACAAACCTCAAGTTGTTTACCTCAAATGGAAGCAGGCTATTAAAAATGTCATTTTCCTCATCTTCCTTTTCTCCACCTTGCTGATTGCCAGATCAAAGTCACTCAGCTGCTGCCGAAGGCTTGGGCCTAAAAGACAGAGACACTTTAGCATAAAGACTCGCCTGCAGTCATGATCATTACCCCACACAACGTACAATCACACCCAACCTGGAAGAGTGCAGATAAAGGTGCCTGCAATTTGGTGTCTTCACATTCACTCCCATTTCACCGCCTGTCAGCGTGAGCTAGCAAAGGAAAGATTGTTTCATTAGTGTCCGGTCCCTTGAGCAGTCAATCAGGGATTTTAGTTGTTCCCCTTTTCTTAACTCTCAGCTGTGAGTAATTGGTGTTAGCATTGTTAACAGTCACTAGCGTTAGCTGACTAGCGGTGTTTTCCATCTTAACTCTCCAGGATATTTTTGCAAATACAGAGCAGAGCAAATACTGCCTCAGGAAGGATCTTTTGAAAAGAGTTGACAACTGAATAATGAATCTGTCAGGTGTTGTTTATTTTAAGATGTCATTTTGCTTATGAACAGCGAGAGGAATCATTAGCAGCTAATACAGCTAAATAGACTGCTTGTGAAGTAAATATTTGCTTGTAATTTCAAATACAAACTTGTGGACTTTGCTAACTGTAAGTAGAAAACCTAGCAACAATGCTAGCAGCTACATGTGCTAAAAACACTACTCACAACACAATCAAAGCAGCTATTTTTATGAGGGAAAACACTTAATTATTACACTTAGTTATTAGTAGGCCTACTTACTGCGAGTCAAATATCAAGTAGGACATTTTAAAGAATTCATGACCCACACTGTTGTTTATTAGCTTGCTGCAGCATGTTGACTGTTTTCTAAGTTATCTCTCTGCACTTTAATCAATGCTATCTATATGTACTCTTTTCTTTTTCAGGCTCTTTGTTGCCAAGTTGCAGGTCGTCTCCACTGACGCTTTTAATTGATTTTACTGCCGGCAGAAAAGAGCACAATAGGCCGACTTGCACTCTAGAGAAATCGAACGTAATATAGTGCAAATGTCCCTTCAAGAGCCTCAATCAGAGATGCCTCTGCCGCAGACGAACTGTACACGATCAATACCGATCCCTTCCTCAAAAGGGTCTCTGTTTCCCGCACAAATACACAAAACACAATCGCTGACACGTAAAACCTTTTCCTAAGGGCAAAATTAGCACAATTGTGCAGCTTGTCACAAGCAGCTCACATTCGGTCCATGTATTTTTCGTGACAAATTCTTAATATCAAATTCATAAAAAAGGGTTTGTGTTTCATATAAAGATAATCTTCAAATAAATAAGGAGCCTCAAAGAGGCGCAGGAAATATTGTTTTCATTATTTGTTATTGCACTGAAGATAATGCCATTTGGGCAAAGAGCACTAGCAGTTTAGCTGGCGGACAAATATTTGCACATATTGCGTTTACGATTACTTATCGAGAATACAAAAATCAGCTTTTAAATCTTCCATTCATTTGCTGAACCTTTCAAAATGATGCAGCTGTTCATAAAAGATGTTTCGTCTTGAAATGGATATTCAATTAATCTATTTTCCGTTGGGTTCATTTATTTACTTTTCAACTCCCCTGGCATCTATGCTGACTTTATTCTCCATTATCAGAGCTGCACGAAGGCAAATCTTTACATCATTCATATTAGAATTGACTAATTTAGGTCCAAATTAAACCTTTTCAAAGAATCAGTTAAAAAAAAAACACACATCTTATCTGAACGATTTATCAATGATTTAGTCTAGGTGGTTCTCAACTTGCAGATTGTGTTTGTATAATTTCTTTGCATAATTCGCATTACTGAGTCATCAAAAGACATTTTATCAATTCAGCAAAAAAATCAATAAAAAGTTAAGTAGGCCTATTAACATTATTGTTTTCTTTACTATCCTTAACTGAACTGAATTAAAAGTTCACACTCCATCACTTACTGTATAAATGAAACTCTTTAAAAGATCATTGTAGCCAGTTAAAAGTTGTTTTGTTACATACTCTATTAGACTAGCCTGAATGCCAGCCCGAACTCCGCCCACAACATTTTTTGGTCGGGAAGTTCGGTCTGGACTCGATCCATTTAGGAGTAATTATGATCTGGCAAAAAAACGTTCGGGCCAATCAAATTGCCAGGAGCGGGCTTATACGATGATGGACAGATGATCTGCAGGGACGTAATCATCACGTTATCAAAGAGCGCTAAACTGGTTTCTCTCAGAGATGACTGCGGCTGGAGAATTGAGATGTACAGATTCCGCTGTCGCGTCTGTTGTGAAATAAATCGACTGTGCGCATTAATTTTTCGATTGCGTTTGTCGATTGGAAAGATATTTTTGCCGTCCTTCCCACATGATTCGGCAAAAGTGTAACTTATCAGCTGGCTCTGACGGTCGCTAAGAAGATGGGACGTAATGAAAAGCCTGTGGTCGTTGTGGTTTCTCCTTTGGTTCGCACTCATGAAGGACCAAGTAAAAGAAGCAACACTCGTTATTTAACTTCTAAAATAAGTAAAGTTAGGCTACGTTCTGTAGTTGACAACTGTATGCAAAGTAGCTGACTTACTGCGTTGCTCTGATTGGTTGTAGGTTTACCGACTATCCAATTGAGTGCAGAGTTGTTTTTTTTCCTGGTTCGATTAAGACACGCCTCATAATCAAAGCCCAATGGAGTTTCAGACTCAGATTCTCACTAGAAAATGAGTATGACGAAGTCAGGAAAACTATTAAGTTTCAGTTATATTTGCCCTAACATGTCCTCAGGGACATGCATAATATGGCACATGGAAATAAGTGCAAATAGCAGGTTAGAGAGGGAGATTTATTTATATATATAGCATAATGAGACTGTGCAAGGCTGGCGGCAAGCAGACCAACCCTGAAGGATATGTCTCTCCGCGCTTTAAAGAGCCAAATGCAGAAATTTCACAGGGTTTCTGGCCAACCTGCAGGGCAGAGATGGGAAGACTTTCGGAAAACACCTTGTCAAAATCCAACACCAAACACTGCTGATTTGTCGAACTCATCCAGAAATAACATGAGGTCTATCCTCATACTTTTTACAACATGTCACATTAACACAACAAAAAACTTATGATAAACATTGTTTTCATATTCTAAAAGTATTGACACTAACAGTCTTTTAGTGGTTTTAGCAAGCTGGTTTTAGTCAAACACTCAGCATTTCAATTTTCCTGAAGTGATGAGGGAAATAATATTGAAGAGCTCAGACATGGGATTGAGCAGCTGGTCTTTTCCACACTTCCGTTTAAACGTGCTAATTTATTCATGTTGAGCTGAGGGAATACTACAACAATTTCTACATAGAAGTTTTGCGTTGTGAAGGAGCTATTTTCACATCTTTCCTTCGTGACTCTTTGACACATTTGTGCAGCGCCGGTTGAGATATGTCGGTTTGGTTGGGATTTTGTTATGTAGCCTATGATTTACTGCATTCATCCAATCAGATTTGAGGGACAGGTTTACACGTTTAAGCTCACAATCACGGTTTGGTGCTTCTATCTCAGTGTTATTCTATCATGTCCCTCTGATTTTAGGGATAACTTATGAGTAGGGTTAGGTTTTCAGACAATAGTACATTGAAAAAAATTTGGAGTAGGATTTACTTGAATAAAGCTAGGCAACTTTTTCCACTCAGAAAATGCTGCAATTTACAAAGATTTGCCAAGTAAAAACCTAAAAGTAAGTAAACTTTACTTTAGTTAGGTGAAAGTAACAAAGAAAATAAGTAACTTGGCTAGTAAAAGGTTGATTAATATCGAATTTAGTTGTAATTTCCTTTGCATTAATGAGTAATTTCCTTTGCATTAATGAGATGCATATAATGAGATAAGTCATAATTCTAAGAAAAAGTCATGTTATGAGATGTGTTCATATTGTGAGCTATACACATTTAAATATTTAACATCATTATTTGAGATACATATTGGGAGAACTTAGTCACAATAGTGAGATAGTCATATTATGAGATAAGTCAACAATGAGATTGCATTTATTATTTAGCAATATATAGCAATATGACATTTCATATATATATATATATATATATATATAAATGTCATATTGTGATAGTCATATTTTGAGACAAAGTCAATATTTAGAAATGTGAAGTCATAGTGGGAGAAATAAAGTCACAACATTGAGATATAAAGTCAAATGTCAGATAAAAAGCCATAACTATTGTGAGATATAAAGTCAATACTGAGAATTATAAATGTCACTGTGAAATATAAAGTCATATTTTGAGATATAACGTCAATATTTAGAAATGTAAAGTCATTTTGGAGAAATAAAGTCACAATGGTGAGATGTAAAGTCATAAATGTCAGATGAAAAGGCATAATTGTGACTTGTGAGGTATAAAGTCATTTTAGAAATAAAGTCATAATTGAGATATGTGCGATATAAAGTCATATTGGGAGAAAATAAAGTCACAATTGAGAGATATAAAGATATATTACAAGAAATGAAATCATCTAATGTGGTATAAATCTCCATCTGTGAGATATAAAGTCATATTGTGAGCTATAAAGTCCCAATTATATTAAGTCATAATTGTGAGATATAAAATCCCAATTACAAGAAATTGGGACTTTTTAACTCTGAGGCAGAAACGGGCTTCCATGTGGATTCGAGTCACATCTGGAGGCCAGAACATCATAGAGAGACTCGGTGGTAATATGACTATCCTGGATATAAAAATCTACTTTTTAATAAATTTTCACCATTAGTTGAATTCATTTGCTTATGAACGTACAGAACGGGATTGCTTTCAGAAGAAAATGCCACACTGCATCACCCCCACAAAATGTTCCTTTCTCAAAGATTTTACCTTTTGTCCCTCTCAGTCTCTTTTTGTACTTCTTGCTTTAAATGTATATCGTTCCGGGAGCAACCTGACAGGTTTGTTTTCGGGTGTGTTTTATAAAGTAGTTTAGTGTGCCCTATCGGTGCTCTGTATTATGTGTGTGTGAGGCAGAGACGGAGAGGCGGTCTTAGAGCTGAGATAGCACTGTGACAGATGTTTGTCTCTTTTTTCAATGACACATTGGGTTATGTTCTACCTCTCTTCCACCTGCTCTGCTGAAACGTCTCTCAGTTTGAACGAGTCAGCATATGTCGAGGCACAGAACCTATACAGAATGTGTTTTAAAGGGTAAAAGACCATCAAAACACCCTTGTTGAAGAACGGCTCCATGATAAACTCTCTTTTTTTTATGTGTGTGTGTGTGTCTTTGGCACAAAAGTTTGCTAAAGTTACTACATCAACTCAGTCCAGAGAACCTGTAAAAGAGGATTGTGGTGAACAGTTTTGTCTCAGATATTGCTCCTAAAAATGATTCAGGAGAAAAAAATAAGACAACTGTCAGATAGAGTAAGAATAGGAATACAGTGAATGCGGATGGCAACTCTTTAATGAAAAATGCTTGTAATAAGATTTGATATTTGATTGTAGACTTTGTTCTGTTAGCAAATCTGAGCACATTTTTAGACACTGTTGAGATTTCATCTGAAGCTCTGAAGACTAATTTGAGATTATTGTGGCCTTTTCTCTCTTTGTTCTCTTGGAAAATCTGAGCGCATTATTGAGACACTATTAAAAATTTCTTCTGAAACGTCTACAGAGACAAATGTGAGATTATTGGGCCTTTTGTTTGTTCTCGTGGCAAATCTGAGCGTATTTTGAGACACTATTGAGATTTCTTCTGAAGCTCTAGAGGAGACAAATTTGAGATTATTGGGCCTTTTTGTTTTTTGTCTCATGGCAAATCTGAGCGTGTTTTGAGACACTACTGAGATTTCTTATGAAATCCTCGTCTACAGGAGACAACTTTTAGATTATTGTGCCTTTTTGTTCTCGTGGCAAATCTGAGCGTATTTTGAGACACTATTAAGATTTCTTCGGAAGCTCTAGAGGAGACAAATTTGAGATTATTGTGCCTTTTTGTTTTTGGTCTCATGGCAAATCTGAGCGTATTTTGAGACACTATTGAGATTTCTTCTGAAGCCCTTGTCTACAGGAGACAAATTTTTAGTTTTTGGTCTCATGGCAAATCTGAGCGTATTTTGAGACACTATTGAGATTTCTTCTGAAGCTCTAGAGGAGACAAATGTGAGATTATTGGGCATTTCTGTTTTTCGTCTCTTGGCAAATCTGAGCGTATTTTGAGACACTATTGAGATTTCTTCTGAAGTCCTTGTCTAGAGGAGACAAATTTTACATTATTGGGATGCTTTTCTTTTGGTCTCCTGGCAAATCTGAGCATATTTTGAAACACTATTGAAATTTGTTCTGAATCTCTAGAGGAGACAAATTTTGCGATTATGGGGACCTTTGTCTCAGGGCAAAAAACTGAGAAGTTGGAAAAAGTCTCAGCCATAAACACCATAAATTAGCCTGGATGCCAGCCTGAACTCCGCCCACAACATTTTTTGGTCAGGAAGTTCAATATTGGACTGAATCCATTGAGGAGTAATTATTATCAAGCAAAAAATGTTCGCGCCAATCAAATTGCCAGGGCGGGCTTTCTACGATGATGGACAGGTGATCTTCAGGGACGTAATCATCACGTTATCAAAGAGCGCTAACTGGTTTCCCTCAGAGATGACTGCAGCTGGAGAATCGAGATGTATAGATTCCGCTGTCGCGCCTGTTGTAAAATGAATCGACAGCGCATTCATTTTAATAGAATAACAGAAAACTGCGATCAAGGCATTTGTCGATCGGAAAAAGATATCTTTGCCGTCCTTCCTACATCATTTCGGGGAAAGTGTAACATATCAGCTGGCTCTGACGATCGCCAAGAAGATGGGAGATAATGAAAAGCCTGTGGTCATTGTGGTTTCTCCTTTTATCGCACTCATGAAGGACCAAGTAAAAGAAGCAACACTCGTTATTTTACTTCTAAACTGTGTCAGGTAGATTTAAAAATTCACCTGCCACAGAGACTTTTTACCTGCCATTTTTTTTTCTCATAAAGGTGAAAAAACGGGAATATCACAGTATTGTTCTTTAACTTGTAAGAATACACATTATCAAGTGCTGTCAAGTAATAATAACTTTAAGAACATACTTTTTAAAAAGCTTATCAATCAAATTCATTAATTTTGACAAACATACACATAAACACAACATAGTAGGCTATTAGTATAGGCTATGTAGTATATACTAAACAGAAAGACTTACCGCAGCTCGTAAACAAATCACACGCGGCTGTGTTGATGGCTGATTTAGTCACGTAGACAGGTTTTAACAGCTTTTAGTTACAGCGTTCAGGAACCGTTAACTATGAACTAAATTAATATTGTTATTACTGGTAGAGTTACCGCGTACCGGACATTTTCTCACCGGTTCCCGACCCAACTCCCAACATGCACAGTTGCACACATCTGTGCAACTGTCACTGTACTGTATCCTACTATGAGCCTACATCAGCGTTACATTATCTCATCCCATCTCACCAACAGTTTAATACTCGCACATCCAAACGATCGCATGAACGTTACGAAACAACAGTCGCTGTCATAAATCAGCCGCTCACGAACCTTGCCATTGCCGCCAATTGTCCACTTTGTATTAAAATGTCTTCTTTTACTTTTCTTTTTCTCATCCTCATCTTTTTGTTGGTTGTTTGTTTCAGCTGGCCTCTTTACCCCAGTAATGTGCCGCCACATTTTAGCTAAAGTCTAATGCAATTGCGGACTTCGTTGAAATGTAAAAATCCTAATGAATCACTCAATTCTCATTGGCTACCTGCCAATGTGGCAGGTAGATTGACAGTGTTACCCGCCAATAGCAAAATTCACCCGCATTTGGCAGGTGGTCGGGTGTTAATTTCAGGCCCTGTATATATATATATATATATATATATATATATATATATATATATATATATATATATATATATATATATATATATATATATATTTTTTTTTTTTTTTTTTTTTTTATAATTCCAACACCTATGAAACCTTGACTCCCTCTGGAGAAGGAATAATGACCATTTTCATTTTGGTTGAACTATTTCTTTAGACAAATGCATTTAGATACGAACATCAGTACATTTATCCATAATCCTCTACATCCATCACCTTCTGATGTCGATATGCTTCAGTCTTGCTCAACATTTACTCACTTAACTTTGAGCATTTGCGCAATTTAGCACTAAATCAAGCCTTGCTGATCTATGCCTGTCACAGACAAGTGACACTTCTGATTCATGAATGATATGCCCTTCACCTTAAAACATTGAAGGGAACATAGAAAATAAGAAAAAAGGAATGGGAAAGTATGCCAGAGGTGTGCATTTATAAATGATGGCGGTGTGAAGCCATTAGTTGGATTTGGATATGAGCTGAGAGGCAGAGGTTTTAGGCAGGAGACAGAAGAACCAGAGAGATGATCGATCTGACGAGAGGGGTCATACATCAGGAGGAGAGAGTGTTTCTGCAGGTTTGAATGATGATGTGAGATAGATTACGGCTGAGCTCCACTCTGCTCTTGGACTCATTTTAATGAAATTACTGGTTGAAGGCCCAGCTTTTAAATTAAAAGCTGATATGTGGCCACAACGGCTGCCATCACTTCTGCTCTGGTTAAATCCCATCTATATCGGCGAGTGGGAGTTTGATGCTTCGGAACACTTCACCTCCGCCCTCTCAGATGGGCGTTGAGTATTCTCAGTCTGCTATTTTTTATCCCCATCCATTTTTCAAACTCTATTACACACCAGGAGTCACTACTTTTTAATTTTAGCAAGCGCTCAATGCAATTCGTAAGGCGAATTCAATCTCTTTATCGTGACAAATATGGATTATCATGCAGTTTTTTTATGATTAGAACTGTGGCTAGTTGCACATGGTTTATTGCTATGTGACCATGCTAGCACTGACTAGCTATGCAAGCATATATTAATATGTTTACGTTTGTTTCTTAGCCAGACTGATTTGTTTTTTTACACCAGATTTGCTTTAAAAATTAGGAGGATACATTTTATGTTGCTAACAGCATGCCGTTGCAGTTGAGACGAATGAGATTTCACTATGGGCTAGTCACATGATGACAGAAAAACAAACTAACAGCCTGTTTTGTTGCTTTGTGCTAGGCTTAGGACATGATATTACCTGTATTGAAGCTTGAAAATAACAAACAAAACATGCTTCGAAAGCTAGATTAAATTACTACTAGTTTTACATATGAACACATTCCGAACAGTTACACATTAGCATACACGCAAATGCTAATAACCCAGCAGTCACTTACCCCATTACCCACCTTGCTACAAACATCACTATTTTTTGATTCATTTCATTAACATTGTAAGTAAACTGACCCAAATGCCATTTTTGTGTAAACAGAAAACCTTTTTCTAGCTAGAGGATGCTATTAGCAGCATTGCATTAGCAACAAAATGAATTTGTTCTAGAAAATAAGTTAAGCTCTTTTGTGGTTCTGCGTAAACTAGATAATTGGGAATCAAATTGTTGATGTTTTCGGAGGGTAAAAGATTATATGCTTTCAGGTAAGATATTTGATCAAAATAAAAATCCATATTACGTAATAAAGAGCTTAGCACCTAGCCTAGAAATCTAGATGCACCCTAGCGGCAGCAAAAATTATTTTGCTGCAAAGTGTGGTCTAGCAACTCTCCGTTGACTTTCGAAGTGGAAAATCCAAACTCTGGTCTGGCCAATCACATCGTGTATAGAGTTGGTGGGCGGGCTTAACACAATGATGGCAGAGTTGTGACGGTTCTGCGCCGTGATTTCCATAGGTGATTTCCCTGATACTTAAAAACAAACAAGACGCAGCTGGCGAACAGCGGTCTTTCGATTCGGCTTTGGCCGCGACTCGGATGACTTGGAGTTAAGAACGTAACTAAGTCATTCTTAAAAAGGAAGATGTGTTCAGAGTTTTGACGACCGGATAAGGCAAAAGTTTAATATATCAACTTGCTCCGCTGGAGAGAAAACCATGGGGAAAACGCATGGGACTCACTCAGCCACAGCCATCATCGCTCTGGTTGGTTAGCGCTATCCTATGGCGTGCAGAGGGATATTGAAAGACAACCTTTTATCCCGTCCCCCGGATTGAGGTATGCCAATTGAGTTCCCAGACCTAACATCTTGATAGGTCTGGTTTGCCAGGCTACTTAGCACCATTTTCAACAGAGAATCCTAAAAGTTACCATATAAACCATAATCAATGTTAATTTAGCCTTATTGGGTAATCAATAATATAATTACGTTGAACGAGAGTCACCGAAAAATAAATTCAGAAGCATTCAATTCTGAATTAACCAAATCTCTTTTGTCGACGGATTATGGACAAATCTAAAAGCAAACAAATTAATGAAAGATATTTATCTCAAGGGAAGTTCAGTTCAAACAATAATAAGGGCAAGATTGTGCTTTAAATTGCAAATAAATTCACAATAGACAAGTACAAATGCCAATCTCTGTGTATGAAATGAAAATCGACCCTATAATCAAAATAAAACAACTTGCTCCACCCGTAAAACATGATTTTTTTTCTGATGACATCACCGAGGCCTCTTATTTTCAACCCCTCCCCTTAATCTGCCTGTCATCTAGACTCTTCACTATCTGACTGTATATTTTCCTTTCTACAACTGAATACAAGTACTTTCTGTTTCCTGTGTTTTTCCTGAACTACACTAATCATGCTGATGATGCAAACGAACCATGGTTAGTCAGACACTAAAATGTGAAGGTGCAGGGACTAGAAGCTGAGGGGTGGAATCGAATTCTGGTTTGAACCAAGTAATTGAACCCTGGCACTGGAGACCACCTGCAAACAAGCAAACTGTGGGAGTCTATATGTTCCCGCTTACTCGACTCATTACAGACTTGATTTATCAAACTACAGTTCCCACTTCAACAGCCATACGCCCACTAAAAGTGCTGTGCTGATAGATACAAAAGAGAGAAAGAGCAAAACTATTAAAATATTAATTTTGGCTGTGGGAAAGAAACGAGAAGTTGAAATGGTGACATGAATCCCGCCTTATCTTCGTGCACAACAGGGTGAAAAGGAAAATAAAAAGAGACCTCAATTTTTTCCCCGTTAGTTGATACACTCAACCTTTTGTCCTACAACTTGTTAGATGGTTGCTTTGGACACTGTATCCCTTCCTGTCTGTCTTTCTGCATTAGGGACTCAGAATTACCTCGCTACATTCACCTGGACTTTATTTTCCCTGACACTCGGATACCCGATACAGTCCTGAAAGTGCTGCCTGCATCCGATGCTGAATTCCCCTCCAAAAAGCTTTTAACCGATCTTGATTTATTTATTTTTTCTTTCAACATCAGCGTCTGATGCTTTGTTGCATCAGTATGAAGAAACTTCGAATACGACTGTCGTCCCAGGTTCAACTCCAAGAGATCATATTCAATGGTATAGTAGTAAATTCTAGATCAGCACTTTTATTTCAGGAGAATAGAGAGAATCGGCATTAAAGAGAAATTTGGCATGGGACTAAATTTGTATAATTACGTGGTGACCGGGCGGCAAATCATTTTCTTACTACATGTTTTTGACCTAGGTATATTTGTGCTAGCCTGACTCCTTCAGACTTCCTACTTCCGCTAACTTCATTTCGCTCCTGTAGTGAGTCTGAGATAGCGGCCTATCTTTCAGTTTTCCACCGGCCTGAAAACAGCCGGCCAATCAACAAACAGAAGGCAGGCTGAGAGCCGTGACGTAGACGGTAAGCGCAGAGTTTTACATTGTAGGTTAGAGAAATCGAAAACCCGAAACGACCGCAGAAATGGGAAACGAAGACACGGGATGCAATTTGCTCTGTTATGGAGAACATTCTGGGATTTTCAAACTGAAGCAAAAGTCGTTTACAGCCATGTTCACTCCAGTATTTCGCTCGCATCATCAAGTGTTTACAGCCAGGACTGGCGCGTGGACTACTGCCGCTCTAGGCTAAAAACAATTTTGCCGCCCCTCTATTTGCAAAGTATACCAGCAAAATCCAGCATGCTCGGCCATTATGTAGCTTGCACAACGCGTATACACTTTGATTCTTTCATCAACACAGATGCAGCCGTTTTTATTTTTGCAAATCATACATAATAACTAGGAAAAATATTAACACTTCAAGCTTACACATTTAGGCTACCCAATTTTTTTCTGGCTAATTGTAGTAATGACGGATCAGACCTGTTTGGCCATAACTATATGCATACAGTAATATGCATAACTATAAGGACATAACTTACCCCCATTCAACGTCACTTCTCTGTCTTTTACGGCCATGAAAAAAACGTCGGTCTCCTCGGCTGTGAACGCGCCTGGCGTGCTCTTATTATCATATTATTATTATCATAATAATAACAACAATCCACCATATTTCGTTTCGACATTCTGCTGCATTAGTCCCAGATATGTGATTCATGAACAATCTGTTCATTGCGTATGTCACGTGACAAATGAACGTAAGACTCAGAAGGTAAAGTGATTATTTATGTTCCCTGTAAATAATTTTTTACTGCATTTCTTAATTCAGAATATGATCAACATTGCGTAGGTGGATGTGATCGGGGAATTTGGCTGTTAAAATTATAACATTTAAATTAACTTAAATAAACGAAATGACTCGAATGACTCAGAGAGTCAGGAAAATGAACTTCCTATTAACCAGTCATGACTTGCGAGAGCAGGGGCTCTGGGCGGTCGGTTTTTATAACTATATCTTTATCGTTATATTTATGGTTTTCGTCCTTGGTGTAAACGGGCCTTTAATTTCTACTTATGCCATTGCCTGTAGACCCTCCCACAGTGAAATCTCATTGGTTCAATGAAAACCATATAGCTGTAATTTAAACATCAAATATGTTCTGATTAGCTGTGATTTTTGTCACTTCACATCATTTCACGCAAGAACAGATAAATTGCTTTAGAAAAAGTGGTTCTATTTTCTCTAATATCGTTCCAAACCTCTATGACTTACTGTGCGTTCATCCGTAGAGCAAAAAACAAACAAAACGCTCCAACGCGTTCTCATCCTTTAGCGTCATATAGAACGTTATATGACAAAACGGCGTTATACTTACGCGCATGGTACCCTTTATCGTTTATATAACACGCGCTGTGATGGTTAGGTTTAGGTGTGGGGTAGGGTAGGGTAGTTTCATATTACGCTAAAGGATTCATGACGCCTTGAGTTCGCGTGTTATATAAACGATAAAGGGTACCATGTGCGTAGTATAGCGCCGTTTTGTCATAATTGACCAGCGCCTGTTCGAGCTACAAAAAAATCAGGATAAAAGCATAAAAGTTTCATTAGGACAAAATGAAAGTCACCCAGTGCAAAATAAACCCCATGTTTATCTTTATACAGTTCCAAAGCAACCATTTCTAACACTTGACACTTGCTTAATGAATCGCAACCCACAAGAACAAAACCCATTGTTTGTTCCTGTCAAGGCCAAGACAGATTCTCAATGCATGTCAAGATCTTTTCTAACATAACCATTACTAATAAGCATTGTGGTTAGAAGAAAGCAAGACACAGAAATGTACCACATAAAGCTACAAAAATGTCTCTGTTTTTTATTATTAAATATACATTTATTTACAATACACTTTTATAATTCTATTTCTAACCATATAAAACAAGCCTAAAATAAGTCAGTCATTAGTGTATATAGTCCATAACATAGTCAGTGATTTGTCATGTTAATAAAAGATTTGAACACTTTGCATTAGGTGCCCTTAACGACTATGCGCTTACATAGAAAAATAAGTACAATGTACTTATTGCGTTCATAATATATTGCGAATCACCTTTACTGGCTATTGAGGTGGGATACTGTTCAGGTTGGTGGTATAAGTAGGTTCAACAAACTGTAGATGTAATTGCAGAAATTAATTACAGCTGTAATTTAAAACATGCATGTACACAATAAGTGCATTGTCTCAAAATGTTAAAGACACCTAATATAAAGTGCACCAAAGATTTAAATGCACTTAGTTTTTTTTCTCTTTTCTTAGAATCCTAGCAGACCCTTGACATTCAGCAGAATGTCATGCAACCAAGACTGTTCGGATAACAACATAAGATTTTTCCTCTGTGAAAGGTGTTATTTGTTAGTGCTTTCTGGTGTACCGGACGTTCTGGCTTGTTATGGAGGAAGAGAGCCGTGTGCATCACGTGACAGCAGCTTGGTGATTTCTGCGAATTTCAGCAAACATCTACAAACATCTACTGCCACAGCTACTAACACAATACTCTGGGTCCTTCCAAAACAGCTACTACTTCATATTCCTGCATTCGGTGGAAATTCACAAAGGCTAAGATATACTGTACTAATAGGTCACACCTTGTGGAAACACCTTTTTCAGATGTCATTGGAGAAGGATCGAGTCGACAAACCTTCTCAACAGTGGCTCAGGAAAATTGACTAGGCGACAACATTCACCCAATAGTACTAAATGATTTGATGAAAAGCAGGTAAATGGGCTATCTAGAGATTTTTTTCTTTTTCTTTTCATTTAATCAATATTTTAATCAAGCCTATTTAGGTGATGTTCATGTGCAAGAGTTGCTATTGTTAACTAAAACTGGTAAAATGTTTTCGATAATCGAAATAAGGCTGAAACGAATATAAATTTTAGATAAAAAAAAATACAATTGGAAATATTTCTATGGAAACCACCTGAAATAAAATAAGTTCACTGTAAAAAAAAAAAAAAAAAATATATATATATATATATATATATATATATATATATATATGATTGGTAAGTTATGATGACATGTTTTTACATTGCTTTAACTCATCAAAATAAGTTACCGTAAGCAGTTTTCAATATTTTTATACAAGTTATACAAGATTCAACTCATTTTTAAGTCATTTTGATGTAATTTAAGTTGAAATTACTTACATATCCAAGTACATTGTACTTACAAAATTAAAGGCAGCAACTTTGTTTTTTTACAGTGTCTAAACTGATTAAAACTGAAAAAAAAAATATATATATATGTAGGTTTTTATACGTAGGTTTATATGTATATATATATATATATATATATATATATATATATATATATATATATATATATATATATATCAACAATTACTTAAACCAGATGAAAACTGAAAATATACTAATAAAAGTAGATTAATAAAATATAATAATATGATAAATACTAAAATAACCCAATATGCAAAGGACTTTAACCAAATTTTCTATAATTTTTGTGGAATTTATTTCAAGCCAAATCAAGCAATTAAAATATAACAATCATTTCCCCCAAATGTCCCCTGCAGCTTTAATATTTGCTACGCTTCGGGATGTACACCGACCATTGGAAAAAAAAGTTCCCATTTTTGTATTTCTAGTGATGCGCAGCTTAATCTAAAAATCCTACATCACATCTTAAACTTCCTTCGAGCTCCTAACATTTCTCGGGAAGCCGCCCCGCTTCATGTCCGTTTCGGAAGCATGAATATCTGAGATTGAGGATTCATTACCTCGCACTGAAATCTAATGAGAGGAACGGAGCCAATCGTGGTTCGACATTCCGGCTGGTGTTTATCCATGCCGAGATGGATTTAGCTGTAAATCGGACTCAGATTTGAGCCCAGGGCTGTTTGGAGAGGATCCATCATCTCCGTCCCATCGCGGAGTGACATTTACATAGATCACGGCTAGATAAATATCTAGCATTACTGATCCTTTGTCCTGACGCCACTGAAAATGACAAATGAGGGGTTGGGTGGGGTGATGATTAGATACCGCCTCGAAGCTCCGATCCTGCTGCATTGTGGGTATTATCAGAGGAATCTGCACATCTTGACCCTTTCCTATGCTATCCTGTTCAGCACATTTTTTTTTTTTTATCATGTTGAGTCCGGGAACCAATTATATTTAGATTATATCTCAGAGCGGCGAGGAAGAAATCTTAATGTGATCTAAGACATATTTGAGGCTCATACGGGAAAGACCTGGCAACCTTTAAAAGGATGTGAATGATATTTTGACTCCATTACTCGGTTCCTCTGGAATATAATGCAATAGAATCAGGTCCCACCAGAACAGGATGAATTTTCATATTCCCAGTCTAAGAGTTTATTGTGGCCGGGTGTGATGCAGTGCGGAAACTTATCTTCAGTGGATTCACAGGGAACATTTTGTTCCCAGAAAAGACATTGTGATCACATTTTAACAGCATATGAGAATTTACACAGGTAAACGTGAAAAGAAAATGTACCTTCTCGGTTGATTGGGACATTGAGGCCTTATTTCAAGTTCTTCAGGCTTGGCAGAGAGTGTAAAATGCAAACATGTTGCTGAGACCCAATTAACATGATTTATACAAGTAGAACATCATTTCAATAACCTTTTTTTCTTTTTGGTTATAGAACAACAAATCCTCCCAACCAATCACTGACCTCAGATTTCAGGAGTCGTTTTAGGGCCTGGAACATCCTTATAGAGAGCATCAGACATGCACTTCCAACAAGAGAATCTGCAGAGAGCTTGGGATGAGAGTAATAACACCAAAAGCAGATGCGCCGTATCGAAACTATAAAGACAACATAAAATCTAAATAAGACCCTATAACTTTCCTTAAAGACCCTATGAAATCAAAATTGGAGTTTCTTTGGCTTGTAAGATCACTTCTATTAGCACTGAGTCTGTTTATATGCTAGCACACCTTTAAAACTGTATCTAAATAAATGCTTAGCACCTCTACACATTTCACATTTACGGTCTTCATCTACTATCAAAACAGACCTGATCTTGAACTACACAGATTTGAGTCCAATAAAGAAATCAAAAGACTGAGAATTTCCCTCCTCCAGATGCCAACTACAATTGATTAGCAAAATCAGTTAATAATCATGATTCAGCCATGAATAGCCGGAAGCCTTTAGTTTGCTGGATAAAGGACAAGTCCTTTGATACATCGTGCATCAATTTCCTGTTTCAACAAGGAGATACTCCAAATTTCTCAATTTCCTGTTTCAACAGGAAATAGGTCAGTACAGAAAAGAAAACCGTGACAATCTTTTCAAGGGGTCTTTAAGGACTAATCTAAATGGAAAGTGACACTATGTAGGCCTTTTTTTAAAGAAATGTCTCTGGTTTTATTGTGCACATACCAATCTTTTTAAAGGGATAGTTCACCCAAAAATGAAAATTCTGTCAGTATGTACTCACCCTCATGTTGTTGATCTTCGGAACACGAAATTAGATTTTTTTTGATAAAATCTGAAAGCTGGATCTCTCCTCCATACTAGTCAATAGGCTTCTTAAGGGATTTAAATTTGTTCCCCGAAACGTTCTTATAGACATCGTTAAAACAGTCCAAGTGACTACAGTGGCTCAATCTTAACTTTATCAAGGGACGAAAACACTTTTTGTGCGCAAAAAAACAAAACCCAATAACGTACTTTATTTCAAATATTCATTTCCTTCTCTCTTGGCCTGGAGTCAGGTTACTAGTTTAAAGGATTAGTTCACTTTTGAAAACACGTTTGTTTTCACAACCATGTCATCCAAGATGTCGATGCCTTCCATGGGAACCAGACGGCCCAAGGTCCACAAAGAAATGTCTTTAAACGACACCAGAAGATGAATAAGGGTCTTAACGTGCGAACGAATTCGTTTTTTTCAAAACTTATTCCTAAAATGTAACTTTTTCTAAGGACAAATGTTAGCCTTGCTCTCATTCTGTGATGCGCGCGGTTGGTAACGGCCCAGTATACGTAATTACGTTCAAAAGGTCACGGGCGACATAGCTGGAAGTACCTACCCTATCTCACGACCAATTGCTGATTAAGTGATTAAAAAGTGGCTAATTCGTACTGAATTCGTACGACCACACTCGTACAAATTCATACTGATTTGTCTAAACCCACGTGACGGTTAAGTTTAGGGGCGGGGTTAGGGGTAGGTCATTAGTACGAATTCATACGAATTGGCCAATTCATAAAAATATGTACGATTTAGCAAAATCGTACTAATTTGTACGAGTGAGGTCGTATGAATTGTTACGAATTAGCCACCTCGTAAAATTTGTACGAATTCCCGTGAGATCGGAGTTGGTAAGTACAGAGTCAGTAAGTTGAACGCATAGGTTGAACGTGCAAACTAACTCAAACGCCGTTTACAAAAATAAAGGAATAAAAAGGTAAAACAACGATGTCGGGCGATTTTGAATGTAGAGGAGAAGGTGAGATCAGAGCCCGTCTAACAGTGAGATGGAGTTTTTCGTGACCTTTTGAACGTAATTACGTATTACGTGATGTTACAAACGTGCATCACAGAATAGAGCAAGGCTAGCATTTGTCCTTAGAAAAGTTACATTTTTGGAATAAGTTTTGAAATAACTGATCGTTTCGCATGATAAGACCCTTATTCATCGTCTGGTGTCGTTTAACATCTGAAACTGTTATTAACTGTCTTTTGGACCTTGGGCCGTCTGGTTCCCATTGAAGTCCATTATATGGAGAAAAATCCTGGAATGTTTTCATCAAAAACCTTAATTTCTTTTCGACTGAGGAAAGAAAGACATCGACATCTTGGATGACATGGGGGTGAGTAATTTATCAGCAAAAGTTTTTTCAAAAGGGAACTAATCCTTTAACAGCGTATGATCTGTTGTTGTACGTCACACGCATCACACACATGACCAACTTCGGCCAATAGTGAGCCCACGTGTGACGTAGCGCTACGCTATCACACTAGGTTAACTGACTAACTGCCCAAAGAGTAGGAAATTAATAGTTGAAATAAAGTCGCTATTTATGTTTGTTTTCACGACAAAAGTATTCTCGTTGCTTGATAAAGTTAAGATTGAGCCACTGTAGTCACTTGGACTGTTAACGATGTCTTTAATGGCTTTGAGGCCGGCAAGTTTCAATCCCTCAAGAAGCCGATAAACTAGCGTGGAGGAGTGATCCAGCTCTCAGATTTCTCAGATCAAAAATATCTTAATTCGTGTTCGAGAACTGAACTAAGGTCTTACGGGGTTGGAACAACATGAGATTGAATAAATACTGACAGAATTTTTATTTTTTGGGTGAACTATCCCTTTAACTTTTCTGCTGATGTAACTAAGTGTGTGGCAGGAAAAATATTAAGAATATTTTTCACAATCCAATCAAAACTTGTTGAAGAAAACAAAACATGCCACTCTACTTTATTTCTTTTTGAATATTCAGTTTCACTCTGAGATATATCACATAACCATAACGAAATGGTTCCTGTTTTGTTTTTTTTTTAATTTCGAATGAATCATTGGTTCAAATTACTCCAAATACAAAAAGAAAATTATAATAAGAACTTGCTGCGCCTCCTTTTTAGATGACATCAGCCCTTCCAACCACCCGTAATACCCACTTTCACAAGCATGGATACAAACAAGTCATTATTTCCTGCTCTTTCACAAAGAGATTCGTCACATGACGGTTAGGTTAACGCATCGTGAATGCCATTTCAATTAGTCCTTAGGAAAGGAAACAAGAGTGAATGTAGAAACAGAGCAAAGGAAGGAGGAAGGGAAAGAGCCCCACTGGTAACATCACCCACTTTATTTGCATCACTACAATGTGCTCGCCCGTGGCTGAACAAGACCATTCGTGCCGGATTAGTACAGCACCAGAGCCGTTTGATTGGTCACGGTCCACAGAATGGAGGCCGTCGAGTGTTTGTTTTTCTGCCAGAGTGATTCGCATGTGTGCGCACACAAATGATTCTGTAATCTCTTTGTTGTCTGGTTAAATAATTAGCCCTGAAAGCAAGAGTCGCTTCAAACGTTTGATTCTCCATTCTCTGCGAAGGGCTGAAGGCCATGTTTGGGAACGGCTTCAGAGCTTTGAAGCCACCTGATCTTCTAACTCTTCTGAACATTTTGTCTAAAACTGCAGCAAAGAACCACCGGTATGAACCCGGTCTGTTAAAATCCGCCACGCTGCTTGCGCACCACTGTAATTCAACATATCAGTGTTGTGAACTTTCTCTTCCCTGAATCCTGGATGCTAAAGGACAGTGGTTGGGAGGGTGAAGGGCACTGGCTGTGTCCACGAGGCTCAGCTGACTTCCTGTCCCCAATCCCTGTCCACTGAGTTGGCGCACAACACACGGTCACAGCGACTCAGCGGGGGTTCATGAGTTTCGTAAGCCACAGGTCAGATGAAGTACTCTTTCCTGCTGTCTCTCATGGCACTGTGTAGGTCCAACTCGGCTCGGTATCGGAGTTCTGGCCTGGGCTGGTGATCTTTCTCCTTGACGGTGGCCAGCTGTCGAGGTACGTTACGTGTCGATGGCGGTACAGGAAACGGGTCATCACGGCCACCGCGCAGAGGGTAATGAGCACTACTGCTGCTATTAAACCTACGAGAGACAGAACAAGTAAGTGGCGCTTGGTGCCGATGCAATCGCAGTCAGTTAACTTTTTTCTGTTATTCCGAAATTCCATGGGCAAAATCCAGTCATTATGCATGATTCAGGGTTTAGCGTAATTTTGCCTGTGTTTAAGTTCAGCTCTTTGGACAATGGACCTTTTTTGAGATGGTTCTCACTTCAGAACATGAAATCCAACCCTAATCCTACCCATTTTCACCCCTTGGATCTTGATCCTTTTTTCCATGCAAAATTTTCATAATGTGACTACACCTTACCGATACCTTACCGAAAGTTGACAAGATATAATTCTGTGAAGGTTTGATTTCATAGCAAATTTGCTTTTTTTTATTAAAAAAAATGAAGCGGGAAAGTCCGTAGCACATACCTCCAATTACCGCAGAATCATTTTGGTTGGCGTTCGGAAGTTTCTTCCCTCTACTTCCTGTATCTGCGTGCTCTGTGAATAAAAGGAATAAATTATATGGAAATTAAATTAAATTGTACCTTCAAATTCGAACGTTGACTTTATACCAACCTGACAATGTCGGCTGGATTGTTGGTTTGACTGGTTGGTGTTTTAACATCATGCCAGCTTCCTTGGCTATTTTCATGGTAAGTAACAAGTTGAAATATAATAGAGCCATTATATGGAACCTTGTTTCGGATCATTGAGTAAAAAAAAATATCTCGCAATTCTGACATTTTCTTACAATTGCGAGTTTACATATCTCACAATTTGGACTTTATAACTAACAATTGCGAGATTATATCCCGCAGTTACAACTGTATAACTTGCAATTGCGAGTTTATGGCTGTTTACACAGAAACGAGTCTGAAGAGAAAACGCAAAAGTGGCGATGCGTTATCACTTTTTATTCTGCGTTTAGACAAGCGTTTTGGGTGGGATATCTACTCTGACTATAACTTGCAATTGCGACTTTATATCTTGCAATTCTGATCATCTCAGAATTGCAAGATATAAGTCGGATTAACGCCATGCAATCTAAGCTCACAATTGCAAGAAAAAAAAAACAGAATTCAGAAATAAAAAGTAGTCAGTAGTGGAAAACAAGCTTCCATACCTAAATAAGGTTTTTAAAGTTTGCTTTGGATAAACATTCTAAAATGGTTTCAGGGTTGACTGGTAAAAATGAATCCGGACGTGTTTGCTAAGTAATATAATAATCGAAGAGAACATAACTATGCATCAATTAAATAAAATCTCCTTGATATATACTGGACTCTAGTATGAGGATTTACAGCAATGGATCTTTATTTGACATTCAATTTCACTTAACTTGTGTGTGATTCTGTAATGTTCTATTCAACTGTTTACATACAATCTGGTATTACGATTATTGTAAATGAAGATGTGACTTTCACCTCACAGTAGGGTTAATTTCTTACAATTTGTTGTCCATACCCTGATGCCATTCATTTGTCGAAAACGTAAGATACTAATGGTACTGTAGCTTTACCAACCTGACAAAGATCTGGATGAAGACTTATCCGCCAGCTCTCCGCAATTTGACTCTACCAGGTTTCCAAGAACGCTAACCAACGAGCTGGCTCGAATTCAATATGGCTGCCTTGAGAGGAGCCAAATGGTTGAACTGAACTGAAGACAGACAACCAATGAAACCTTTCGATCCTGCCTGGAGAACCTCCTCGTCTACACCAGCCCGACCTGAGGATGATAATGAGACAGTACCTCAACTGCGATTGGTGGACTGGAGGTTCTTTGATTTTTGTCCCAATAACTAGCAAAAATAGTGCTAAGCAAAAGATTCTTGCCCATCAAACTATCTCAAGTTGGCTTGATGTGGGTAGAATTAGTGAGTTAAGCAGCAGCCCCACACCCACAGCTTTAATCTTGGAGTTTAATTAAACCGCCTACCTGTGACTTTCCCCAATGTCAAAGACCTTATCGTGATCAACTCTTTGTCCGTGGACAGGCTGTATTTCAGATTGGTATCTATTCAGATCTAAGAAGGAGAAGGATACAGAGAGAAAACCAGAGAAAGAGAGAGAAATGTTGCGTGACATTCATAAAATTCCACAAATACTTTGATATTTTATTGGTGTGAGAGAAAAGCTGTTGTGCGTTAATCTGCAACACTGTGTGAAGAATACTGATAACTCCCTTGCACTGCTCATAAATACTGTGCTACCAGGGTGGATACAAAACTTCAATGTATCATCAGGCAACGCAGACAAAAAAAAGAAAGAAATCTGATCTAAATCAATTGAGGGGAATGCGATTAATGATTCTACAACTCTCCCAAAGTAATGTCAGTACATATTCTTGAAAACGAGTGGAACACAATGTCATTGTAAACTTTGTGAAGCCATTCTTGTGAAAAATCAAACTTGTGTTATTTATTTTGTAAAACTATTCACACTGTAAATTTACATTTTTATGTAAATTGTTGCACTATGCAAAACGCCTTTATTCGAGTAATTGAAAATTGTCTATTAAACCAATTTTACATTAATGTGACCTCGACATAAAAATGTTGCTTAAAAAAATGCATTGCGAGTTGCAAAATACGAATTGCACGAAATTGTTTGTAAATATTAAATTGTTTGTCGCATCTTAAATATTGAATTGTTTGTCGCTTATTTAAGTTAAATCTTTGAGCAATTTTTGTGAAAATTTTTAAATTTCTGTGCAATTTCTCATAAAACTATTTTTACGTAAATTGTTGCATGACTGCAACCTATATCTTTATCTTGTTTCGGCTCATTGAGTTAAACAACAAAAAAAAGATAATTGCGACTTTTTTTCCCACAACTGCAAGTTTATACAGTATCTGCAATTCTGACATTTTCTCTCAATTGCGAGTTTACATCTCCACAATTTTGACTTTATATCTAACAAAAAATAAATAAATTGCGAGTTGCAAAACACGAATTGCACGAAATTGTTTGTAAATGTTAAATTGTTTGTTGCATCTTAAATATTGAATTGTTTGTCGCTTATTTAAGTTAAATCTTTGAGCAATTTTTGTGAAAAATTTCGAATTTCTGTGCAATTTCTCATAGACTATTTGTACGTAAATTGTTGCACTGACTGGTAAAAACCATACTTGCGTAAATTGTTTCATGTCTGCGATGCATAGGCCCTACTTTTCAATGTCTTGGCATTGTTTTGGTTTTGCAGTTTGGATGAATGAGCACCTATGAATTAATAATATATTGTTGACATAACTGCAAATATTCATTATACAAGTTAGTAGGTTCCACAAAACCTATACAGTACTATGGTGTCAATTTCTTATGAAATTTATTTTGTTGTTTAAAATATAGTCATCACCCACCTGGACGTACATGTCCCTTCCCTCTCTATGGATCTGGACTCTGTGGAGCTCTCCATTAGCCAAATTAAAAGATGTTGGCGTAAAGATGTCAGGATCTTTCTCTGCTTCAACCGATACCAAATCTGCAAACTCCCTGTGGGGTGCCAATGAGACGCGAGAAAGGCAGGCAATTTGAGACAAAAGTGAGACAGAATCAAGTCAGCACAACACACTTTGAATGGCTCATTTCCTTCCCCACTGATGAGGGTAATTGCTAGCTTGACCGCTGTTTTGAAATATGAGAAACACAGAAAAAGATGCTCCTCTCCAATCATCACCATCATTGTAATAATCATCTACCGACAGTTTGAAAGTAATCAAAAAACAGCTTTGATTGGCTGATACAACACTGTGATTGTAACAGCCGTAACAGGACAAAAATAAAACAGAAAAATGTTATATATAATGTAATAAAAACGCAAAAAGATCCTAAAAAATACGTTATATAAATTTACATCTATATCACGTACATTACACCATAGTAACAGACAATATTAAAGAAATATTGGTAACACTTTACAATACGTGTGTACTAATAAGCATTAATTCATGCTTAACTAATGCACAGATAATACTGAATTAATGTGTAACTAATGATTATTTAAGCTATTCATTAACGATTACCACATTAGGAACTAATTAAGATGCAGTAAGGTTAATGTATTAGTTTATACATTAATTGTTATTAATTAAATATGTAATTGTGGATTAATTCCATAATAACTCATTTTTGTAACTAATAGTGTTAATTAATATGTTAATTACCAGAATGAGCCAAAGCCTTGTATTTTAACTTTGAGATAATATGACAGGTACACTAATATGCATTAATACATCATTAATTAATTAATTGTTAGTGCAAATTCATGTGCAAATTACTACAATCACTAAATGACTAGTTAATAATGATGTGCCCAACAAGTAAAGTCATAACATAATGATACCTTTGCAAATCATTAGCTAATGATTAATTAAAGCAGGCAACTGAAAGTTGAAGTGCATAGCTTTGACTAATTGTGGTAATTAACACATTAATTTACACTATTAGTTAATAAAATATGTTATTAAGGAATTAATACACAATTCTATTAATAATCTATTAATCATATTAGACGCTTTATTAGTTGCTGATGCAGTAATCATGTATTAATGGTTTAGTTCTTCATGGGTTATACATTAACTCATGATTATCTGTGCATTAGTTCAAGCATGAATTAATGCATATTAGTGCACACGTATTGTAAAGTGTTACCGAAATATTATGTTAGTACCATTGTGAGCCAAAATAATGGCCATGTACTGTTGATGATAGGTGTTGACTGTCAGAAGCATGGCGGGCGTCTGAGTCGTGAGGAAACTGAAAGCGATGCTCTCTCGTGAATTGCTGCTTTGGGCGAAGATGGCCGAGGACTGACGGCTGTGGTTGCGCATCACGGAAAACGGTTCCTGGAAGGTGTAGGTCACCGAAGACCCGCTTTCAAAGGACACGGAAACTTCTGGAAAGAGAGAAAACACAAAAGAGTGAAAACGTTGGCCAGATCCTCAGACGGTGATTGGCCATGTTTTTGTTTCCCTATCAGCATATTAACGCGCTGTCGAACACCAAGGACACAATGCTGAATGGACAGAGTGGAAAATACAGAGGAAATGAACCATTTAACTCCAAATGTATGCAAAATTATGCTTGGACTGCAACCGACCCCTGGGCATCTCATGGTGTTCATTTACTCATAATATTATCAGAATAGAAACACCATCTCTCTAGAGTCCAATAAAGAAAATGCAAACCCAAGAAAGTCTCATTCACAGAAGGCTGAATGGCTCGGCTGTCTGACATATCGGAGGATCAAATGTGCTAAAGGCTGTATTGACAGCAGAGAGGTTTAGCATTGAGCGTGATGGGCAGGGAGGATCCGCTGGGATTGGTCAGGTTATGGCCCTTTGAGCGAAATTCATCCAAACAACTACGGTTCACGGTCATGGACGCAAGCCATATCGAAACAGCGAGACAGACACAGAATAGCAGAGCTGCACTGAATATCTCATGTTTTATCCTGCTCAGCTTTGATCAGGTGCAATCTGTGGGCACAGCGCCGTCTTTACAATTCAAGGTTACCAAGCTCTTAAACGTCCTCCTTCTGGAACGCTCTTTGATATGCCGTAGAGAAGTGAGAAGGATACCAAAGTTAAAACAAACTGTTTTTGATGACAAACTGTTCCCTTGAACAGCAAAACCATCTAGATTGTGAGTCAAAAATAACCACAGAACGATGTATTGGTCAGTATTTGTCAATTTTTAATTCTTATTTTAGGTATCTCTTAAATGTTTTCAGGTATCTGGGCTGTTTTAAGATTATGTTTATTCTGTTTGGGCAACCTGCTTTTGAGCAACCATATTGTACTAGTATTAGCATTTGAAAAACCCCAAATCAGTCAAAATAGGTTTGATGCTAATTTCCGATAACTGTTTTGGTCCACGTTAACTCTTTCCTTGCTGTCAATGTCGGAGAAGCGTTAAAAGCTACGCTAGGAAACGTAATTATTTTCGCCATTTGTGGTTTCAGTTGGTATAAAATTAACGCAAAGACCCATTTTCTTTTACTATTTTTCACTTCCTCAAGAAGACAGACGAAAAAGACGGAAAGCTTTCAGCTTTGCTAATGCTACGTGGAACAAATGGTGCCTTTCCACTGCTGGTACGGCTCGGCACGCTTCGGCTCGCTGCGACTCGAGTTTCGACAGGCACGGCTCGGTTAGCTTTATCTCGGTTCCTTTTCCACTGCAGTTAGTACCGCTTCAAAGTGGGTGGGATTATAGACTGTTCGATAACAGCGGTGGCTGTTACTGGCTATTTAAATCTAGCGGGTTTGGTTTCTCGTGTCGATGTCTATTGGTCGCAAATACAATGACGCTGGTAGTGACGATTCTATCTGACCAATCGTTGATCTGCAGTGTGTTCACGTCACAATTTAGTACCGGTACGGTACGCTTGAACCTCAACAGACCAGATACCATTTAAAGCGAGCCAAAGCGAGTCGTACCGTACCATGCAGTGGGAAAAGGGCCAAAATCGTGCCGTACCCAAACCGTACCGCACCATACAGTGAAAAAGCGCCATACATATAAAGTGCAAAAAAACCAACAAGGAAGCATTGTTAATGCTAGTACAAAATATTAAGCAAAAAACAGCTCTGTTGGCACTAATAAAAATTAATTATGTGCAAAAAACAAGAAGCATCGTTAACAATAGGACGACAAAATTAAGCAAAAAAACAACTAAAAACAAAGCTCTGTTAGGACTAGTACAACAAAATGAAGCTTGGAAATGACAAGCATTGTTAGCACTAATACAACTAAATTAAATGCAAAACAAACAGGAAGCTTTGTTATCGTTAGTACAACAAAATTAAGCACAAAAAAGACTGTAAGGGAACTATTTTTGCGAGGGTAGCTTTGCTAAACAAGCCTTTGGTCTCATAAACTGGCCAAAAACGTTAGTGTTATTCTTCAGCCAGAATATGTAACCTTTACAAACTTAACTGTACAGTCAACATTCACAATTTAAAAAATCTTAAAATCATTAGCAATTATCTCCAAACAAGATTATTTAATTGAAAGTCTGGCGCTAATGTTATTTCAGAAACCAGGTGATACGACACAAAAGTGTCATATTAGCACATCATTTTTAGACAAAACATAAGATACCTTTCTTGCAACTTGGTCCTCCATAGGCAGAGTGTGTGCAGTCACAAACATAGCCGCTGCTTTTCTCAATGCATTTCCCCCTGTTGTGACACAAGCTGTTTTGGCTGCTGCAGTGACCCGGGCAGCCTGAACTGACCCCAGGGGTCATTTTAGCCCGTTCTTCAAGGTCTGAGCGTCATGCCGTTAATATTTAATGACCTGATGCACCCTAGAAATCCTCTCTGCCTCGATGCCGTGCCTCCTGTGGAGTACAGACAAAAGTTTTGTCGTTTTAAGTCATCCAATGCACATGCAAAAAATACATAAAAAAAGAGTTATCAGATCATTTGCATTTAAACCCTATTAACAAAATCTGTGTTGTGGTATGGGAGAATTATTCTCTTGCTGTCACTCATGGCTTTGCTTACCAATAAACAGCTGGCTGTTCGCAGCTCGAAGGTGTGTGTGGCCTTCGGATGGGGCATCCAGGAAGCGCAAGGGCAACTGGTCCACCTGCAGCGACGCCTCCTTCTCACGTTCCTCTCCGCTCCGGACATAATGCCACTGCTTGTCGTTCGGCGGCATCGTGAGAACTTCACTGTCAGAACCACCGGGCCGTTGCCCACATCAAACGAGAAGGTCACGACAGAAGGGGCTGTGGGAAGAAAAGACAGTAGCACCTCAGATTGCAGTACATCGGAGATCCAGGGGGCGGAGTTGGATCCAGATCTAAGGGGTGGAGATGGGTAGGATTAGGGGTGGGGCTAGGGATCAGGGGCGGATATGGGTAGGATTGGGGGTGGGGCTTGGGATCAAGGGTGGAGATAGATAGGATTAGGGGTGGGGTTAGGGATCAGGGGCGGAGATGGATAGGGTTACAGGTGGGGTTAGGGACCGGGGTGGAGATGGATAGGATTAGGGTGGGGCTAGGGATCAGGGGCAGTATATGGGTAGGATTGGGGGTGGGGCTTGGGATCAGGGGTGGAGATAGATAGGATTAGGGGTGGGGTTAGGGATCAGGGGGCAGATATGGGTAGGATTAGGGTATCTTGGGCGGTATATGGGTCGGATTAGGGGTGGGGTTAGGGATCAGGGGGCAGAGATGGATAGGATTAGGGGTGGGACTAGGGACTCAGGGGGTGGAGATGGAGTAGGATTAGGGGTAAGGGTTTAGGGATTAGGGAGTGAAAATGAATAGGATTGGGGTTGGGTTAGGGATCAGGGGGCAGAGATGGATAGGATTAGAGCGGGGTTAGGAATCAGGGGGCGGATATGGGTAGGATTAGGCATCAGGGGTGGGGATGGATAAGATTAGGGGTGGGGTTAGGGATCAGGGGGCGGAGATGGGTAGGTTTAGGTCTGGATCTGGATCCAACTCCACCCCTGAATTTCGTATTCTGAAGTGAGGACCATTTCAGAAAAGACACAAATGCTGACAGGAGTTTGAGAACATTAATAATTTGAGAACATTAATTGAGATAATTTAATATTCATTACTATATTTAAACACATATTAAATAATAACAAAATATGAAAATATAATATATTTTATTTTTATAAAGGAAAAAATACATATAACGTTAAAAACATTTATATAAATGTTAAATACATTACTAAAATATATATTTAATTAATTATTTTGTTCATTTTAATTCAATGATTATTTATTGATATGATTAAGAATATTTATTAAATATTCAATACTTATTTTATAAGAGTGTGCAGTATATATGCACAGTATAGTAAATTATTGTTAAAGCAGTCAAGGTCCAGCGTGACATGCAACACCACCCTGAAACAGGAAGTTGGGCTGACCATTTAAATGGTCCCGTTAACAATATGGTAATTACCTATTTTACATGCAGGCAATGTATCCTGAAAACTCTTGGCGGGAAATAAACATACCTAATACTTATGGGAAAATATCTAAAAAGGCGGCAGGCAGGCAATGTGATGAAGATGGAACAGCCTCAGTGAACTGAACTGTGTACTGTAATTACACAGCTGATGGTTTCAGTGGCTGCAGAACACAGCGCCACAGTTCAGTGAAACTGCTCTTTCCACTGAAATTGGCTACGTCCTCTCCTCTTTGCTGCAAATACTAATGACATGGCATGAATATGAGTGAGATTTGCCAGTTTATCTCCCATATTTCTGTTGCTAAAACATTAGCGAGACGGGCGAAACTCACACAACCTGTCGGGAGAATGCTCATATTTCATCTCAAATTGCTTAGCATGTTCTTAATATATTGATCTTTTGAGCATGTTTCGCATCTCTTCTTATCTTTATTTGAAAAGTTAGTTTGATCACTTTCGCCGATCAATATAAAGGGACTCACCGCTGAGCTCCACTCTAATGAAGTCTTTTGTGCCCAGATTTTCCAGGAAGACTCCGGAAGGAGCCGTGGTTTTGAAATAGAGTCGAGTACGTCGACGCTCAGTCTGGCCTGAAGCCGTAGGGAAGTGCAGGTAGGACGACTGCTGGTAGAGGAGCGGCGTTCCACAGAAACCCTGAGGTCAGAGGAGAACGATTATATCATTTTATACGAATGCTCTTTTTGGATGAGGGTGAAATTATATAATAATACTAAGACAGTGTCGTTCTGAATATTTTTGACTGGTAAGATTTTTAATGTTGTTCATGTTCTATTTGAATATATTTTAAAATTAAAATTTTAAATGTATTCCTGTGATTAAAGCAGACTCTTCAACATCATTACACCACATGATCCTTCAGGATTTGATGCTCAAAAAACATTTCTCATTATTATCAATGTTGAAAAACAGTTATTTACATTATATTTCAGGATTCTTTGATGAATAGAAAGTTAAAAATAACAGCATTTCTCAAATCAAATAGAATATGGTGCACATAAGATATTTAGCTAAAGAAAACTTCTAAAGTATGATAAAACATGATATTTTCTGTATGGTTAAGGCCTTACGTACTGTCCCCGTAGCAGTAGGAGAGATCCAGACTCTGTATATCGCTTCTGACCCGAGATTCTGATTTGTATCTCCGACCAAGATCTCGGTCACTGGTAAGTGCTCTTTGTAGGACAAAACTCCAGTGTCATTCTCCCTGTTCATAAGCAAACAATAGCTGTGTTCACATGGCTGCTCTCAGCATCTCACGGGTGTTGATATTGTACATGTGGTGAGAAGATATTCAACAGATTACAAACAAAACAACTGAAATTCTAATATGAAAGACCACTAGTGTAGAAACGGGCAAACAATGTAGGCAAACGGGCTTGTACCATGAGTTGCGGTCAGCATCACAGTTGCAGAAGTGGTTCATATCGATGCAGTTCTCATCCAGGCTGCAGGCACATTGCTGCACCCCGGGGAGAAATCCACCCAGTACGTCCTTCTCTCCCCGCCCGGTCCAGCCACCAGGACAAGGGCGTCCCATCTGGAACAAACAGCACAACATATTTCTTCATTTTGACAATAACTCGACAATGCTTGATAACTAAAAACGCCTCAGGAATGTGCCAATATAGAAATTCAATACCAGCAGTCAATAAGTAGTTTTGTGTTGTGGCTGTTAAAGAGTATAATAAAACACTATTATATATACACTCACCTAAAGGATTATTAGGAACACCTGTTCAATTTCTCATTAATGCAACTATCTAATCAGACCAATCACATGGCAGTTGCTTCAATGCATTTAGGGGTGTGATCCTGGTCAAGACAATCTCCTAAACTCCAAACTGAATGTCAGAATGGGAAAGAAAAGGTGATTTAAGCAATTTTGAGCGTGGCATGGCTGTTGGTGCCAGACCAACATTTGTGAAGGAACAACCTTGAGGAGGATGGGCTACAACAGCAGAAGACCCCACTGGGTACCACTCATCTCCTCTACAAATACAAATAGGAGGCTACAGATTTGCAAGAGCTCACCAAAATTAGACAGTTGAAAACGGGAAAAATGTTGCCTGGTCTGATGAGTCTCGATTTCTGTTGAGACATTCAGATAGTGAGTCAGAATTTGACTGTAAACAGAATGAGAACATGGATCCATCATGCCTTGTTACCACTGTGCAGGCTGGTGGTGGTGGTGTAATGGCACACTTTAGGCGCCTAGTGCCAATTGTGCATCGTTTAAATGCCACAGGCCTACCTGAGCATTGTTTCTGACCATGTCATTCCCTTTATGGCCACCATGTACCCATCCTCTGATGGCTACTTCAAGCAGGATAATGCACCGTGTCACGAAGCTCAAATCATTACAAATTGGTTTCTTGAACATGACAATGAGTTCACTGTACTAAAATGGCCCCCACAGTCACAGATTCTCAACCCAATAGAGCATCTTGGGATGTGGTGAACGGGAGCTTCGTGCCCTGGATGTGCATCCCACAAATCTCCACTGCAAGATGCTATCCTATCAATATGGGTCAACATTTCTAAAGAATGGTTTTAGCACCTTGTTGAATCAATGCCACATAGAATTAAGGCAGTTCTGAAGGCAAAAGGAGGTCAAACACAGTATTAGTATGGTGTTCCTAATAATCCTTTAGGTGAGTGTACATTTGGCAGATGAACTAACAGACAATTACATGCAGGTAAGAGCTGGAGGTTTGTTCTACCACAGTAAAACTGTGGGCAGAATCGAGAGTGTTCCTGTGAAGTTAACAGATCTGAAAAAAGACTAGTCAATGGAGATATTCCCACCACATCCAGTGACAATTATTCCACACATTTAGTCTTTATACCCAATATCCCCAGGGAAAATCAGGCCAGTCCATGAGACTTTGCTCTACAGCCCCAGAGCGCAAGAACGGGGACCCAACTTTCAGATCTCATTATGCAAATATCCCTGTGCCTGGCACAAACTGATGAACAATTTCAAGGACCGGCTGAGTTATAAATGTCGCCATTTCCCATCAATTAATATTGAAAATTAGATTGGGGTCAAGTCAGATTATAGATCTGAATAAACTCCACTTCTGGTAAATCATCCAATGAGCTGAGACGTTTAATCAAAGAAAAAAAGGACTTGGAAAAGATGAACTGACCGGATAGTGAACACAGATGAGCGAATGCTTGACATTAAAGGCAGAGTTGGCGATTTGTTCCAGACGTTGTTATGTTGTTAAGCTGCTTGAAAGTCTCTTTACATCATGACAGCAATCACTTGAGTTAAGTGTATCTAAATGTATTTATATATATATTTATACCATATCATATGTGGAAGGCTTAGTTCCATTAAATGTACAGTATGCCCAATCATACGATATTCTACCTGCCTGTCAACGCATATATGTGTCATCATCACGTTTCATGCTATCCAGTATTAGACAGTCACAGAGCACCGCAAACGAAACCGCAGCCCCCATTTACTGCTTCTCCTGAACCAAAACAACCAGCTTATGTTGCGCTCTTAACTACTGTAATGTGGAAGAGATGGAAACCCGTGACGTTTTCTTGGAACAGTTCATGACTCAAATTTATGCATTTGTATGGCAATACTATCAAGCCGAAATTAATATGCAGCAGTCAGGTGGTATAACTCAGTGCTGTAAGTTGTTTTACGTTCATTATCATTGTAATGTCATTTGGTTTGAGACAAGGGGTTAGTTTAACGCCGTCTGCTAGCATTCTGACACTTTGCAAACTCTGCTGTGTCCGTTCATGTGTTTTGGAGGTTGAGTGGCTTTGTAGTTAGATCTTATGTTTTCAAAGCTAACTTGCTATTGCTAGCAGTTTTCCGAGATTGTTTGTTAACTGAAACAAAGCTGAAATGCTACAATACCAGTGCTTGGCAATGATGAATCGCATCCAAAATAATTACATAACATTTGTTCTGAGTAAACTTATTTTGTATATATATATATAAATACACATACATGCATGTATATAATGTATGTATATTTATATTAAATACAAATATATTATATAAAAATATATTTTTCTTAAAGCTGCAGTCCGCAGTTTTTCCTCTTTGTCACCATCTCTGTTTCGAAATCTGCAATTGCAGTCATTCGCGGAATTATCAACTTTACGCGAGTTGTACTTCAACACCCTCGACACGACACAGCGTGGATGAACACGATGTTTGCGGCTGTCAGTCATCGTCGTCGGTGTGGACACTGCCGTTCAGATACACAGATTATCCTTTTTGAAAGTATGTGAGGCCCTATGAAATCCATAAATTTTTTTCCCAAATTCCGTTTTTCCCCAAATTCAGTTGCTTTTTTTTGTTTAAAAATGTAGGAATTAGTTTTTTTACTGCATTTTCACCAAACAGGCGTTCATCTCCCACACAAAAACAGAATTTCAAACCAAATATGTAAAATTCCATGAAATTCTGAGTTAACACTACTGTAGATTCCGCGTTAAATGGCCAATTCCGCAATTCTGTTCACGATACTGTGATGGTGGAAATCATAGGGCCCTAAGTATGACCAACATAATAAATTTTCACCGGAAAATGTCATCTGAACTAGTAAGAAACATCCACTTTTGTTCTGGTTCTGACATTGCAGTGAATCACGCTCCAGTAAAAAAAATATTTTGATGGAAAAACTTAAGTTAAAGCACACAAACTGCAGAAGTTGTTCAATACCCCACCCCATGTGTTGAAGAGGCGGGACTTTCTGCAAGATAAACGACTTGCCTGTTGGCACTGTTCAGACCTGCCCACAAGAGTCCGCAGCTGTTCCAGACGCGCTGTAGTTGAACTTCATCACGTGGGGCTTCTGAAGGGGCGACCCTTGAACTCTCACCTATCTCAGTGCTGTTGTGATTCACCACCGTCCAAAACCTTATCATCTGCAAAACACAGAGAGATACGCACAGGAATTTTAAGAACATGCAAAATTTAAATCATCAGATTCATTATTCATCAATTGAAGTCATCACTAACTGAAAATACTATTTTTAGTCAGCGTACTGCAGTATGTAGTAAGTCAGGACCATTCAATTGCTAACATAGTCCATTTATCTGCACTGTCAAATTCAATCCTTTACTAAACTGAACCCGCAGCAAGTTATCCTCCTCGATTCATTCACTCACAAGCGCAAGCTGTAATCTAGATAATAACGTACACAGACCGTAACGAGAAAGAGCACGGCTTCAATTAGCTTTCAAAATAAAGCCGCGCAGCAAGTCTCTTCCAGCTCAGAGTTAAGGCCAATCTTACACCCTGACGTCAGCTTTCATTTGTCCAGCAAACACCTCAGCAGGGGGGGCTGTGTTTACCCAGCCAGCAGGCACTTAAGTCTGAATGTGCCAAGCGTACATTAATTTACATTTCATGCGGCATTTCTAATTGAGGTTGGCCAAAGTCAATTGGCACTTTATTCTCAGTGGATTCCAGAGCCAGCGCATGTGTGGAAGAGGGCAATGCTTTATCACCAATTCTGCAGGAGATGAGTAATATTTCACAGAACAAGTCGCTTGTATAACGGTCCAGCAAAACGGACCGATACGCGTTTCCCGGAAAGGCCCGTGGTTCGGCACCCTGGGACACAGACAGCCCTGGCAAACAATGCAGCATCCATCAGCGATTGGACAAGTTCAAGCTCTGATTAATGACTCCGCCTTCGTGTGGATTCAAACAGATTTCCCCTGGCCGAAAACTGCCTTCAAATATTCGAACAGCTCTGTACCTTCCCTTTCAATAACTCCTAACACAACCCTACCATAATCTGAAAAAACTCTGACTGCAAACACTTTTAAGAAAGCTTTTTGACTTTGACATGGCGGCTGAAGATTAAATTCACACTTGCTTGTTATTATTTCTTTAGCAATAAAGGGATACTTCAGCTCTGGAAAGATGAATGTGTTTTTTTCTTTTTAAATGGGTCATTTATGTAGAAGAGATGTGAAATTATTTTTGAATTTGGAGCTTTCTAAACTGAGAATGTCTAGACTGAATGTATTTTTTGGCTTATGTGGATGAAAGACAACAACTCCCAGAATGCACTTGCTTCGCTGCCCTAGGAGGCCACGCCTACTGGTAACAGAGCGCAGTAGTTAAACAACAAGTCTAGGCTACTAGCGAGTCTCCTTGAGGAGTGTGCCCGAAAATGTGTTTCAAGATCGCCCAAAATGTCTGGGATTCAGCTTTTGCGTTCTACAGTCGCCATTCATTATGTTTACTGTGGTGAGTAGGGTGAGGCTGAGGGCCGGGGAGAACGGCGCGAGGGCCAGTGGCGTGATTACCGATGAGCGACACCTGTGGGACGCATCTGAGATCTCTCACAGAGAAGCAGGGATTTTCTTAGCAATGTTAAAACGCACATCAACCGGTCACTTGTTTAGCGCTTATGTTTCAGATTCACTGGAATTAATTCAGTCAGATTCACTGGAATTGATTCAGTTAAAGAAAAGGTGTGCATGGAAACAGTGAATGGCGACTGCAGAAAGCAAAAGCTGAATCCTGAACATCGACGGCCGAACATGTCCGTGAAAAAGAGGATGAATGGTAACCCCAACTACTCCGCTTTCTCCACAGAACAAGAGCCTGTGAGTGAGATTGGGGTTGAGAACATGCGGTACAGCTCCTTTTACTGACTGTAGTCTTTAGCCTCTGGCCAAAAAATCGTCATTTTGCGTCATTGGTGGATTTTTTTCCCAGACAAAAAATACATAAAACTCTCGCCTCAGGGGGATATGAGGTGGAAAGCATGGTAATTTGAAAATACCACAGGTTTTCTACTAATACAAAGCTTAATGCTAAATGCTGAAGTATCCCTTAATGTTAAAAGAGCCGTATGTAAATTGTGGCCAAAACTGGTACTGCAATCACTTTTCAAATTACTGTAGAACGGTGTATTTCTGAAGGATCATGTGACACTGACAAATTCAGCTTTACATCACAGGAATCAGTTTTTTTAAAATACATTCAAAACAGATATTCGAATCAACACAATATTACAGTTTTACTGTATTTTTGATCAAATAAACTTAGACTTAGTGAGCATAAGAGATTTATTTATTTATTTATTTATTTTATTTAACTGACCCCAATCAGCAGTATACATAAACAATTTCAAATAGTGTTGAATTAACATAAATTAATTGTAAAAAACATTAATTCAACAGTAAATAATAGCACTTACTGTAGATTAACAAATGCTGTACAACTTGTTATAACTTGTTACAACAGTTATTGTAACCTTATTTTAAAGTGTTATTCAGTGAGTATAAAACAAACAAAGCGATTTTAAAAAAATGTGAAAACGGTCTTAAAATAGAATGCCAAGCCAAAACTTACTGTAATGTTTTTTTTCCCAAACATATATAACTTGTGCAAATAAAACACTATGTATGCATCTCTATTTTCTCCACACTTGCAGTATTCATGTTAACACATGTTTTTATCCCACCGAGGTCTCACCGGTTATGTTGGTGCAGACGACTGTGGATTCCACGTTTCCGCTTCCATCAGGATCGACAATGAGGAAAGCCCAGAGGCACTTTCCTGTGAGCCGATGGGCCTCGACAAGAGGGTTCAGAAGATGGCTACCCAGAAAACAGCAACGAAAACATCAAGTCAGTTCATATTGAGCTTCATCAATGAAGGAAAATTGTTCGTTGTTGTATGATTTTGTGTTTGTAAGCAGTATTCCTGAAATTCAAAAGAACAGACAGAACAACATTTCAATAGAAAAACTTTTATCAAACTTCAATCAATCCCAACACTGTAAAAAACTATTTTCATGATTTGTAAATCACAACATTTTTTCTTTTGTCAAATCAACTTAATTTATGTGGTTCAGATAACATAATATTTTGAGTTTCTGATGATTAAATCAATCTCCTTCATTGTATTAACTCAATTTTTTCATTTCAATGAACTTAAAATTTTAAGGCAACCACACTATAAAAATGAATATGCTTTATCTAATAAAAAAAACAAATTAGAAATGAGTAATAATTAATTAAATTAATTCCTTAAAAGTGAACCATTTAAAATGAGTAAAACTTACAACAACAACCAAAAAAACATAAATTTAAGTCACCCTTATGGTGATCGGTGTTTGTTTTAAAATGACGGTTTTCTCCTTCAGTGATTCTGCTTGTTAATATCAGGTGGTGTCTTCAATGTTGGCAATATAAAATAAATAGTTCTTAATTAATCGTTAACGTCTGTCTTTTTTTGGTGTAAACTTTACTCATTTTAAATGGTTAACTTTTAAGGAATAATTTGATGAATTATTCCTCAATTCTAATTAGTTAAATTTAATTAATAATTTTGCTTGTAATCTGTTGCCACAATTCTATTGATTAGATAAAGCATATTCATTTTTACAGTGCAGGTAACTTAATTTTTTAGGTTAACCCAACAATATTTTTTACAGTGACAACCTGAGACAGTTGAAAGAGTTTGTAGCTACTTCCTAAAAAACAAACAAATAGTCCAATGAACTTGTTTTTGTTTGTTGTAATCATTATCGTTCTTGTCGACTCACAGTTATGACAGGTGGCTCCCGTGTACCCGGTTCCGAGCAGTCACAGAAAACGTGTTCCAGGATTGAGAACATTCTCCATCATGCTCGCAATAGTTAGGAAGACATCTGCAAGACAAATAAGATTTCTGATCAAACTTTAACAGTACTTACTGTAAGGCACGGTGAAAAAAACATAATCGGATTATACAAATCACCCAAACGACACACTGCGACATACGGTACAATACCAAGCAGTAATGCATTTTGTGCTTGTGGGATTTAAGGACGTGGCATCAATCAATAACCACAAGTGACTATTCAGGAAATAGATGAGCGAGGCTGAAGATCACGAAGGATGCATCAATTTTGCAACAGACTGAACACGCACTCAAGGATGAGGCTGGAGGACAAGTGATGAAAGATTGTGAATGTGATGAAGTTAAATCTGAAGCCAAGAACCAAACTCGCTCTTGCTGTCTCTGTTGGGATGAGTTTTATAGGTACAAGTAATATATTGACATTAAGCGACTCTTGAAATGATCAACACGTTTTGTGACATCCTGCGTTTTAATTGCATATAAAATAAAAGGTATATATTGTTGAATCCCGTTCTCGTCAGCAGGTAAAAGAAAAAAATCTACCTGCATATGATGCATTATTCATAAAACTCACTTAATGGAGCACTAATGACAAACTAATAACTTCAGAAAGGAAACTTTGCTGAAATTTAATTTCCGAAAGACAATAACACACAAGCGATTTGATGCAAATCATATGCTAAATACCTGGATGTAAAAATGCTAATTAAAACTGTAACATGACGGAACTCCCTTGTTAAAATATAATTCAACAAAACCGTCAGGGTGTGTATTTAGCTCTAAAATTATGATCTTTCTGAAGCAACGCTTTGCCAGAGAAACAATAAAGACTATTGAATCTGAAAGGTGTGTTAATGTTCTAACAGTTTCTGTCGCTAAAAGAAAATTTAATAATTGAATACTCCAATCAAATGCTGTAAAAATATTAATACCTGCAGAGGTGAGGAAAAGAACTTTAAAGAATCTTCACGATGCTTGATTGCTGCTTTGATTAATTTAGAGTACAGAGAGAACAAAAGTTCAGGATAATGACGATAAGAAGAAGAAAACACAGCTGTCAGACTCCATTGTGGTTGAAATAACTCATATCCATGTAGCGTGTGATGAGTAAAGGAGAGAGAAATGACAACCGTCTCGCCTCATAGGCCGCAGGATTGCGGCCGTGACTGAAACTCAGCAGAGGTCGAATTCTAAACCAGCGTGAGCTGATCTCAGCACTAACGGATGAACAATGAAGGATGAAACCACACTGATGTTGAACTCCAAAATATGTTGGAATAGTTATATCTAATTTTATCTATTGCCTTTTTAAAAAGTGGGCATTCCATATATAGACAGTATAAGAAGAGGACAGAGCCATCTTATTGGAACTCAATTGAGACAAGTGAAGCCCGTTTTTGGCGTTTTTAGGACTTACGGTTCCTGACGCGCAGCCTCAAACCGAACCAAACAGAGATTGATGACGTAGATGTGACGTGAGCAACCCATCTGTCTTCTAGTGGCTGTGGCATGAGAAATCTGAATCATTCCTTTCCGAAACTTGCAGAGTCGGAGCTGTCTATGAGCGAGGAGCAGGAGACACTTTCCTAGGTATTCTGATTAATTATTGTGTTATTTTGCCTCCACGTTTCCCCGATTACCCGCGAGCTTCTCCTCCTGTCCATACGGTAATCTCTCTCCTGTGCGACAGAGAGTCGCGTGGTTATGACGCGAATCGTCAGTCTACTTTCACAAAAACTGCTTCTACGGGGCCATAACATAAGCTACAAGCTAATAGATCATAGTATACATTGTTGTGTTTCTTTAGAAATAAATAATAGACAAATGGAGTCTTCAAACACCTCAGATGTAAAGTTTTTCGCTGTCAAAGTCACGCCAAAATGAATGGGAGTCAATGGAAACGCTAACGCAAGTGAAATTCTGCTACAACATGGCGGCACCCGGCCGGCTTCAACTTCCGGTTGATGGATTACCCCCTTGGTTCCATACCAGATCGGGAAGTGGAATCTAAATGTGACCCTCAAGGGAATCTTGACGTCTTTCCAAGTCTATCATTATATTATGTTTTTGCTGCAACTTAATTAAATTAAGTTAACCTCCATTAAATTAAATGAACTAATTGACAGTAGCCAAAACCAATGAAAAATCTTGTTTTAGAGATGACAGGGGCATAACACTACAAAGACATTTAAACATTTATGTGAGGGAGGGAGTAAAGGAATAACAATCGTCTCGCAGCACTGAGCTGCAAGATTGCGAACGTCTCTAAAAAACACAGCAGAGGTCGATCTACATTGGTGCCGGCTTATCTCAACGCTAACTGATGAACAATGCAGGATGAAACCTGACTGTTAAACCCTTACATCTATTTGAATACATCTTAATTGTGTCTTTCTGCAACGTTAAGCACAAGAGTACAAAGGCCAGTCTTTTTGAAAAAAAAAAAATGATGGTACAGAAAGGTTAAAAGAAGCGAAATCTAAGGGGTCACGGACAGAAACCAAAGGATATCTAAAGTGCTGTGGTGTGAATCTTCATTCAACCATAGCGAGTGTGATTAAAGATTACCCTCACTCTCCCATTCTCATTTTATCCGCTTATTTCTGCTCTGCACTTCATGAAGAACAGGGCAAGCATCACCACCAAGGATAGCTATATATTTTTGCCCACAAACCAGTTCCCTTCTCACAGGTGCTATTTAGGTAGGGTGGTTGTTGGCAGAAGCTGAGAAGTCTTGGCCCAGTGGCCGCTGTCCAAATCTCTATTGATCCATCTTAACGTATCAGAACTGAAGTCAGCTGGCAAGGACAAGGACTTCAGGCCTAGCCATTGGTTAGACAAAGTGATAAAGAGACAATGACAATTATGACAAAAGAAGAAGGTGGCTTGATACAGAACGAGAAAGAAATACAGCAAGAGACGTGGAGTACAGCTAGGATAGGTCTACACAAATGATTTAGGATGGTGATCAAAAGCCATCAGAGAGAAGCATACCTTTTAGAGACTTCTAACTTATTCTAGAGGACAGCCAGAACCCACAACTGCCCTCACTTATCTTCATTTACTCTAGCTGATAAGCTTTACTGAAAGCGAAAACAGGCACATCTTCTACAGCCTTGGTACTCAACAAGCTTCATGTGGCTCTAAATGATGTTGCATCTCAATGTCTCATTTTTCCATCAAATGATTCTTTATGTGTTTGTCCTTGGCTTGGCTAGACAGTCATAATTCAACAGCGTTCAGGATCGTTGCAAGAGGACGTTCCCCTACATTGACTGCTGCTTAACGAGCAATCTAGTGTAACCAAACTATGACAATCACTAGAAAAAGCATTACAATCAATAGGGGTCAACGTGGATAATTTTTGCATATGACTATCAGTTTTAAGGTCTAGTCACATACGTTGGGGGGGGGGAGTTCTCCTCAACCCCCACCAATGTGCATCATCTCAGCCATTGTGCGCCAAAACTCCCACATACACCAGCTTATTGGTGGAAGAGAGACAGAGGCTATGTTTACATGGAAACGATCTGAAGAGAAAACGCAAAAGTAGCGTTGCATTTTCACTTTTCTGAGTCTAGATGAGCGTAATGGTTCAGGAAATCTGCGTGTATATGGTGACGCAAAAGTGTGTAAATTTTGATGTAGTATGCCCTCCAGGCGGCTAGGTGGCACTGTGTGGAGCACTGCCGAGTAAGTGAATAGTCGATCGCCTGCACGACTCATACAGTTCAGAAGTTAGCTGAACTTCATACAGTTCAGCTCACTTACCACAATGTTCGTGGTTTGACTTGTCGAGATTGTTTTTCAAAGATGGCTCCTGTCTGTATACACGTAGTGAACTGTCTTAATAAAGTATCTTCTTATTAAATGGTCTGTACACTTACAAAGTTCTCAATGCTTCATCTGCAGAGTGCAACCCTCTTTACTCTATGTTACTGTGTTATGTGGGCTATTTTGAGCCTTGTTCAGTGGTATTAACTAGCGATTTCTTTTTACTTAGTAAATGCCCCCAGTACTAGCTCCCGGATGCCCCCAGAATGTAACTCTTTAAATTCGACTATCATGAAAACAAATCTCAGAGAGACGGTTGACTAGGTACCCAATGTGTTATTAGACCAAAGGTTCATCTGCACCGGAGTTCTCCTTTAACCTTGAAAGCTTATTTCCTGCTAGAATGGCTCAGATTACATGCCCCCCTACACTGGGATACTGTTGACTGATCCAATCAGAAATCACATATAACTCTGATGTGTACCTATTCAGGATGCTGCTCGCACATACCAATCAAAATTAACTACCACCCTTATGTGCCCCTTGTTGGACGCTCTTCAACCCATTCAAAATAACCATCACTACAACATGCCCCTCTTGGGATGCTGCTAGTAAATGCAGTTTATTGAGCGTAGTGAGGCAATGCCTTATGTTAGAACTTACCTATTTTCTGCCTGTCAGGATCCTGCACCTTTTTGAGATAACATTAAAAAGCTTAACCCTGCTGTTAATGCCTCTAATCTGAATTCTGTTCTTGACCAACCAACCAGAAATTACATTTGATGCTCTCCAACCCTTTGGCAATATCTCCCACTATGACGTGCCCCTACCTACTTATCAAAACGAACCATAATTCTGACTTGCTCCTATTCCCATTGCTGTTCATCAGCCCATCAGATCCAACCATCATTCGTGCCCCTAGTATGGTTGCTGCTAACCAACTCAACAAAATGAACCATCATTCTGACGCACACCTACTCTGGATGCTGCTCACCAACCCAACAGAATCATTCTTGGGTATTGCACTCTGAACTGAAGTGTCAAAAAGTTGTCAGTAGATAGAACAACTAGGATTATCTAGCTGAGACCTGTCTAAATTTTAAACAGTCCACATTAACTTCTCTGTCAAATAGTATAAGAAAGTGTATATCATCACAATTTCAAATTTAAGCTGCATTTCTACCAGGAACTTTCCCAGGAACTAGGAACTTTGGGGTAGTTCTGGTGTGTTTACACCACAGGAACCAGGGTCTAAGTGAAATTACGGGTAAAACCCCCCCCCCCCAGAAAGTCCCTGCTGGGATAGTATTTTCCAGAGTTCGGAACTTCGGGGTGGGACTTGTGCGCTGAACAATGCTGATTGGTTCCAACCACTTGTTATTTCTGCCCGATGGTGCCCGTTCATCCCATCTATCTCACGGTCAATGTCCACTGATAACAAACGTCTACTTTTCTCAGCATTACGAGCTTTCTGAATATGGTTTGGGTGCTCGTCTTTCTTTTCTGCCGTTTTGTTAATTACCTCGTTAGTAAACCAATCGCACACAAAAGCAGACCAGCTTGAATCTCCTTCATAGAAAACACACTAAAAAACTCAAAACAAAGGCGCAGACTTGAACAGAGGTCGCACGCAGTTGAGTCGCTGATGTTAATCGCCGGACTGTAAGTGCAGCGGTATGGGGCAAAAGCAAGTGGTCTGGGACAAATAGTTCCTGGTAATTGCGGTCGAAATGCGGCTTTTACCTTAAATTGAGGTCCCGAAGCAGCTAAGATTGAGGACAACTTCTCAAAGGGAAGAAACCTTAAACTAAACGTTTACATAATTTTTGTTCAATATCTGCTATGATGAAGGCAAAGGTGGTTTCTTGTGAACAATTAAACTTGTCACAACATAATTTTGGCCTGCTTTTGTTCTGAGGTGATGATTGGTCAAAGAGTATTTCAAATTGTGTTTGACAAGGGCACATGCAGACAGAGTAGGTCGTGGATGCATGCCTGGAACTGCCTTTTTCCCCCTGGAATCGTTCCACAGCATGTTGGCAGAGCTGAAATCACAATTCATCCCCATGCCGGCCCTGCCAACAGTCATTTGCCCAGGTGCCAGGTTTGAGCATTTGCCTCGGTGAAGAATGTGGCATACGTTGCCAGAAAGACCTGCAGAGACAGATTGACAGGAGGGAATTTACGATCTCATCCTCCCTCCTTTTCCCTGGCTAGCGTTCCCTTTCAGTAATGCTCTTTCCTCAAACCTGGCGCGCTCTCTCTTCTTCCCTCCTGACTATCTTTCTCTTTGTCTACCGCTCATTACCTAACCTGACTAGCTAGATAGCTTTCTTTTTTGACTTTCATTTGATCCAATGCTCTTGCCCTAATCTAACTAAACTAATTGTCTTAGTCTTCCCTCTCTCTTCCCTCCATCAATCTCTTTCATTAATCCTTTTGTCCTCTTTTTTAACCCTTTGCCTGCTATTTCATCCCTCTATCCTTCGGTATATCGGCTCTAGCTTTTTCTTTCTTTTTCATACGTTCATCCTTCCTTCATGAAATTATCCATTATTTCTCCTTCATCCCTTCTTTCTTTCTTTCTTCTTTCTTTCTTTCTTTCTTTCTTTCTTTCTTTCTTTCTTTCTTTCTTTCTTTCTTTCTTTCTTTCTTTCTTTCTTTCTTTCTTTCTTTCTTTCTTTCTTTCTTTCTTTCTTTCTTTCTTTCTTTCTTTCTTTCTTTCTTTCTTTCTTTCTTTCTTTCTTTCTTTCTTTCTTTCTTTCTTTCTTTCTTTCTTTCTTTCTTTCTTCTCTTTCTTTCTTTCTTTCTTTCTTTCACCCATCCATCCCTCAGTACACTCAGTCTTTCTTTTGTTCTTTCATTCTTTCTATCCTTCCTTCATAAATTTATCAGTTATTTTGTTATTTCTTTAATTTTTTTCTTTATTCTCTTTCAACTTTCCATCAATTTAACCATTGTTTTGTATTTATTTCATCCCTCTATCCTTCAGTACACTAGTCACTAGTTTCTTTCTTTCTTTCTTTCTTTCTTTCTTTCTTTCTTTCTTTCTTTCTTTCTTTCTTTCTTTCTTTCTTTCTTTCTTTCTTTCTTTCTTTCTTTCTTTCTTTCTTTCTTTCTTTCTTTCTTTCTTTCTTTCTTTCTTTCTTTCTTTCTTTCTTTCTTTCTTTCTTTCTTTCTTTCTTTCTTTCTTTCTTTCTTTCTTTCTTTTCTTCTTCTTCAGTACACAAGTCTTTCATTCATTCTCTTTTACCTAATGCTCTTATCTTAGCTTTCTCTTACCCTAACCGAAAACTCTTATCCTCAACTGCATAGCATTCTCTCTCTTTCTCTGCCATCCTGCCTCATTTTTATTCCTCCCTGTTTATCTCTCGCTTGTGTCTGCCATAAAGTAGACCATGGAAAACAGACCATGGAAAACAGGCAAGGTTGCTGAGGGATAAATGATAATGGAGGAATTGTCACATCTGCTCATTCCTCTTTCAATTAATGATGTCATTATATCATCCATAGTGTAAACAACAGTGTTGAGTACTATTGTGTCATTTTCACAAGAACAACACATAGATACAGAACAGCCAAACACACACTCAAATAAAACATTTAAAGCAGTTTTCCTTTTTAACTGTGATCTCAGGTCTCCCAGCTTACTAATTACATCTAATTTATTGCACTCTTAAAACACATAACAAATGTGTTAGGTTTGAATCCTTGTTTGATGCTTTAGATTTAAACTTTGCCCACAGCTTTTGCGCACACAGAGATTACGCTAGTGTTAAACTTAAGCTGTTTGAGGGTGGTTTGTTATTCACATAAACATCACATTAACCATCAGTCCTCTTGGGCGAGGTGTGAAGCATTATCGCACATCTGAAGTTTCAGGCAAAAAGGTGAATGCTAATTAGCTTGCAAATCACTGGCATGGATTTTAACACTAAGCTATGTTGTTTTGAAACTGTGCTTGTTTGTGTTACTCATTACAGTATCGCAATCATTTATTTAAAAGCCATTCGTCGTTAGCATATCAAACGAAATGACTAATGGATCTATACCTGTCACGAATGCCACAGATGTCAAACTGGAGCTTGCTGTAGTTTCCCAGCAGGCCTTGCTGCACCTGGTAGAAGTTGATTGGCTGGTTGTTAATGATTACAGAGCGCATGCAGCCTTGATAGGCCAGGGTCGGATTACGACAACCCACATTGGTTAACACTGATGGGCAACCTGTTAAAAAAAATAGATATCAATAATGTAGCAGTGTAACAAATTAAAATAGATTTATATAAACGAAAACCTTCTCTTTTGTAGTTAAAGTTAAATTCAAATCTATATTTTGACAATATATTGTGTTTATTTTCAGGGCTGTCAATCGATTAATCACGATTAATCGCATCCAAAATAAAAGTTTGTGTTTGCATAATATATGTGGGTGCACTGTGTATAATTATTTAATATATATAAATACACACAATATTTTTATGTATATACTATATATAGATTTATATATAATTTGTATTATATATAAATATTTTATATATAAATAATATTTTTTTCTTAAATATTCATGCATGTGTGTGTATTTATATACATACAGAATAATTATACACAGTGCACCCACATATATTATGTAAACACAAACTTTTATTTTGGATGCGACTAATCACAATTAATCGTTTGACAGCCCTAGTTTATTTATCTCCTGAGTGACTATATTTTGGCTATAAACAGCTGTTTCAGTCATAATAAGTGTGGTATCAGTCACAATAAGTATTAGTAGCTCAAAACGCAAACTGATACCATCTGCATACAAATAGGTAAATCACTTGATAATCCAAGATATAATATGGTTGATAAAGAACCAAAGAAGTGGATCCTGTGATTACAGCCCACACATTCCATTTGCATATTGATTAGTTGCATTACATTATGATTAGTCAATGCTTTTAATTAAAAAAAAACACACTAGGCACTCTACCGCCAATTAGAGACGCTCTTCCCAGGCTGTGTGATCTCCTTCAGCTGCATGGTGGATGGTGGCTCGTCGTCCACCGAGAGGGAAACTTGGAAACCTCCCACGCTAATGGACACCGTGTGCCACTGCCCGTCACTCAGAGCCTGACCTGGCAGAGGAAGACACAGAGCGATGTTACGCCTCGAACGCCGTGCATTAATCAGGGCGAATGATTGAGCAGATCTGGGGTTTGTGCGCTGGAGCTCAACGAGTTAATCTGCATATGTCAGCCCAGCAGAGAATCCACTATTCCCCTTGAGAGGGACGTGCAGAGATTCAGTTTGCCGTCTGCGATGGCAGCTTGCCAGGCAGCTGCATCCAAAATTCAGGTCGACATACAGGTGTGCCTGCCAAAGAGTGTTTTACAACTAAAAATCCTGTTTGAATTCACAGTAAATGCTTTTAGGGCGAACGCGTGCACGCGGGATTGGATTTGATCATGTTGCTGTATTTTGGAGACGCACATGTGAAGACAAGCGCACAACCTTGAATAATTATCCCTTGAAGGGACTTCCCTTTTACATCTGTTGTTCTTAATTTGAGTTAATTGTAATACTAAATGTGCATTTGAAGCATCAAAACAATCACTGAGAGGTGTGCAACAGGGTTCCGGAAGTAAAAATATATTTTTTAACGATTACTTATAAATAGTGCTGTTAAACGATTAAATATTTCATCGTGATTAATCGCATTAATGTCATAGTTAACTCACGATTAATTGCACATTTTTATCTATTCTAAATGTCTCTTGATTTCTTTTCTGCACATTATTTTTTCTCATTTTAATGCTCTTATCAACATGGAAAAGTGGATCGGCTTGCTTTGTGCAAACGTTTTTTATTGAAAACAACATTGACATATACTGTGTTCAATTTCACACTAACATTCTCACTTGGAGCAAATAATCTCTCAATGTCACACTGTCCATCAATTAAAGGGTGAAAGAAATACTGACGAGGTCCTGATATTGACGAGAGGGGCGAGAATTTGCATCAACTGTGTGTGTGTTGGCCATCAAGTGGTATTTCAGATTGGATGTGCTGCGATGATGACAGTTCAGTTTACAACGACAAAACACACAGATCACTTTAGTCTTGTCAATTGAACCATTGGCAACTTTTTAGATAAAGTTTCCATTCAGAATCTTACTGGCATCCATTTCGGCGTCTCGCACTCGTCATCCACTCAAAACGTATCGTTAACCTAATATTTGGCCAGCTCGCAAGCCCAAACGTATGTGTGCGGCATGACCTGTTGTTTGTTTCCGGTCTAGCTAGATCCACTTACGCTTTGGTCGACGAAGCAACAAAACGTCCTCGCAGCCGCAAGCCATGGAAATGAAAGGGTTTCATAGCGCAACGCCAGACATGCCACGTCCTGTTGCAAAAGCATATAAAAAAGACATTACAAAGTTTGCTAGCCCAAAAAGACAGTTAATCGCGCAATAAAAAATTTACCCCATTAAAATGGGTTTGCGTTAAAACCGTTAATGACGCATTTAACTGACAGCCCTACTTATAAATCTTTCAAGAAAACCTTACTTTAAGCTACGTGGTTGTTAATCAATGGTATTTGACTTTAAGTTGAAATAATGTGGTCTCAGCGTTTTCAACGGTTTCGAAAATAATTTAACGTTTTAACAATTTTTAAAACAATTTCTGTTTATTAGCGGAATTTGTAGTGAAAAACTAAAATTACTTCAATCAGAGAGTTAGAAATTTTGGGTTACATTTATTTCGATGGTCCACTTTAGGCATTATACTTACTATAATTAACTTTGGAACTACATGTCAATCAAGTCTCAGCAGAGTATTTAAAAAGCTTTAGCAACGGAGAAACCTTTTCATAATAGTTCCTACAACTAATGGCGGAAGTACCATCGTTTTAGCGTGTTCGCACCACAGTAACTGGGAACGATTTTAGTTTTAGGAATACCTTTCGGGGGAACTAAATCAGCTCCTACAATACTTCAGAGTCAGGGTCTAACCCAGCACAATAGGAAATACCAGTGACGTAAGTGTACGCTAACTGGCCCAAACAGCCGCGAAACACCAGTACCCACCATAAAAAAGCAGATTATACAGTAGCCTATATTTACTCCAAGAACATGGAAAAAATGATAGATGGACCTCACAACCTTTTACGCTTTTCGAAAACCCAACGCAACTTTCAGGGGACCATGTGAAACATGATTTGTGTATTTCCGCTCAGCTAGTGACATTGGGAATCAATCACACGACATAGGCTAATACTTTTATATACTCTCTGTTGTTGTTTAACAGTTCTATCTAATAAGTTATTACACAGGAATGTAACAGATCGTAAACTAATGAATACGGAGAATGAGAGCACGTGTGCTCAGGCTCTAGTGTTGTCAGCGCCGTCAAAATAAATGTCCACCATACCTTCAAAATAAAAGTCACAACTACAAGCGCAGCTTCAGATTTCCTACTGGTGGAGTGAATGCAATTAGGAAAATGGCCCAAGTGGAACATTTCAACACATTCTCATCCTCAGGGCGTCATATAGTGACGCTTTTGACAATGCGTATACATCCAACGCACATGACACCCTTTAGCATCCATATAACACGCTTCGGTTATGGGGAGGTTTAGGTCTGTGGTAGGGTTAGGGTTAGGCCACTAGGAGGCGCCTTCTGGCCCATATATATCTGCATCTCATATTGATGCTAAAGGGTGCCATGTGCGATGGATGTATACGCATTGTCAAAAGCATCAGCATAACGGGCTGAACATTTAGTTATTTCCTAGACTAGCCAGTGCGAACGGGGCTTTAGTAGACTGTTAGATTAGAGTTAGGTTTAGGGTTCAGGTTAATAGAATAAGTTAACATGTAGTTGCAAAGTTCCTAATAGCCAGTAGAATGTCTCTTGGGGGAACAACAAAATAAATTGTTAGCAGATATTAAGTAGACAATCTACCATTACTGTAATAAAATTGAGTTGACAAGTTACATATAGTTAGCCAAATGTCTAAAGTGGACCATCAAAATAAAGTGTTACCGAATTTGGTTGTGATGCATGCTCAGGAAACTGGTAACCGTACACTATTCCTTTTGGTATTTAATGAGCAATTTAATTACATAACATCATTATGTTGTGTTATTTAAACCAGTGGATATGGACGACAACCAGAAGGTTATAGGTTCAAATCCAGCAAGTTGAGCTCCGGAAAGACACACATTTACACAAGTAGACGTTCTCACCGATGACTATGTCAGAGCTCTGAAGTGCTGATCTGTGGTGTGTGAGCCTAAGCTGCCCATGAACGAGAAGCAAAAGCAGTCTCTCCGACTCTTGCCTCAGCCCGGCGGACAGTAACATCCCTTCCCGGTTCCACGTTCGGAACTGAAACGTCACTGACAGTTTTTCCATGGAAGAGTCCAACGGAAGTGACAAAAAACTGCTGCTGGAACTCAGGAAGGTGGCGGAGACAAGTTGAGGATCTGAGCAGGAAAAGGTCACGTTCCCCTGAAACAACAGGACATGGATAAAACGGAGAAAAATAGATCAGCGTATGGTTGTGCAACACTATTTTTTGGGGGAACTATTCCTTTAAGGACAAGTGTAGTAAATATTTCAGTGTTTACACGAAAAGAAACAATTCACCCCCAAATCTAAACACAAACCCATGCAGAAATATGTTCCTTTTCCTTCTCTGACAGGTTTTGCCCGCGGGCAGGCAGACGGAGCGACAGGGGAATAAACAGTAAGTCAAATGTCAGGACTTCGAAGACTGCAGGTCTCCACGGAAACAGAATAGGGTCTGTTTTTAGACCAGCAGTCCATTGGCACTGGACTTTGGACAATCCATTGATCCGCCTTCCTGTGCGGTCTCAGACAGCAAACCACAACAGGGCCGGCACCAGACTGTCGGACTATCGACACGGGAAACAGTTCGAGGAAAAGAACGTGTTTGGATTTTTTAAGTAAGGAGGTGACAGAGCACTCTCTAAACACAATCCAATAAAACCCCAACAACACAAAAACATCCCCAGCTTAAGGTGTCACCCTAGGCTCCATCATGAAGGAAATACACTTTGATTAAAGCCAACAGGAAACAACTTTCGTATTCATATTCGTTTTTACTTATACCTATGTATTTATCTATGTGTCTATGCATGCATCTATGTATGTATTTATATGTCTATGTATAGATCTATGTATGTATCTATGTGTCTACACTCTAAACAATGCTGGGTTGTTTTAACCCAAATTTGGGTAGAATATGGACAAACCCAAATGTTGGGTTAAAAATGTCATTTCAAATTTGAACCCAACTTCAACTTTCACTTTCAGCTGTACATTTTTTAATTGCATTTTTAACCCAACTTTTGGGTTTGTCCATATTTGACCCAAATTTGGGTTAAAACGACCCAGCATTTTTTAGAGTGTATGTATGTATCTATGTATCTAGGTGTCTATGTATGTATCTATGTGTCTATGTATGTATCTATGTATGTGTCTATGCACCTATGTATGTGTCTATGTGTCTATGTATGTACCTTTGTATGTATCTATATATGTATCTATGTCTGTATCTATGTGTCTATGTATATATATATGTGTCTATGTATGCATCTTTGTATGTATCTATATATATATATAAATATATGTATCTATCTATCTATATTTTTCTTCTGTAATGAAGTATGTCTAAGTAAAAACAATTCTTTGTTTTATATATATATATATATATATATATATATATATATATATATATATACAATTAAATACAATTTTTTTGTGCTGTCAAATTGACTATTGCAATTAATCACATATAACATTAAAAGTTTGTATATAATATGTGTGTGTATATACATATTTACAAACTTTTATGTTTGATGCAATTAATCGCGATTAATCGATTTGGCAGCACTATTATTTTTTCTATTTATTTACTTTGTAAATAAAATAAATAAAATGTACTTTACATTTTAGTTCCGTAATGAAGAATTTCTAAGAGAAATACCTCAAAATATTTATTAATTACCACTTTAATATTGATTTGAATATTTCAGATATTTTTAATTAAGTTTATTTGTCTTAATCCATTGTTTGTTTTCTTGTTTCAAGCACAAACCAGAATAAATTAGATTTTCGCCTACTTTATCAAACAAGAAAACGAACCATAAAAATAAAATTCTTTTTTGTGATTAACTTTTACAGTATATTCTCCAAAGACAAAGTAGATATTTATTTATTATATATATTATATTTAAATATATATTTATTTATTTGCAGTGTCAAAACTGTTGCTGGTCAAATCAAACTGATTCAGGATGCATGCAAATGTAGGCTAATATAACACACATAATTTTTTTTAACACGTTTTAGACTTTTTGGCCCTCAGTAATCCCAGACAGCGCATTCCACATATGCTCTAAAATCCCACTATGATGGCGCTCGTCACTAAGAGACACCATGCCTCATTTCCTGGCCATAATTGGGCTCCAAAGGCCCCTTAGGAGCCTGTATATCTGCCTCACTGAAAACGTACTGCATAATTGAGAGAGAGAGCAAGAGAGAGAGGAGGTGTCCACTGTGATATTCTCAGAGGGTGGCACAGACTAAGTGGGACTCTGTCCTCTCCGTCATTAGTACCAGAGTCCCGCTGAATCCCCCCGGTCCATTAAAGGAAGCAATATCCAGCATGTGGGCCAGATTAATGGCTGGAGTGATTAGCTGTACTTTGGTGTAGTCCACTGCACTGATGGGACATGATATGACATCGGATGACAAGCCATTACACATAATCATAGTGGGGTAACATGCGCTAACAATACCAGACCAGAAGAATATAGGGCGGTGTGTCCACCAAAGCGTTTTTTCCATGTACCTGCTGTATGTTTTCAATGGGACCACCGCGTTTTTTAAACACCATGAGCAGTAACAAGGCGCTACGCAGTTTTTTTTCACGCTGAAGCACTGAGCGGCCAGAGTTTTTTGCTGCTAGTCGAGAGTAGAAAAAATGTTCAACTTTGGGTAAAACTGTCCAATCACAGTGGAGGAGGGGCGGGACTAAACCACACCGACCAACTGTCACAACATTCTTTCTGTACAACGACATCAACCAACAGAGCTAACTGAACAAAATGGATACAAAATACATTTTTAGTATGAAACAAATTATCTGTGAAATCAGTTACAAGTAAACCTGTGCTGCAGATATTCTGTATCATAGCAACGAAACATCTCAACGGGGAAAAAAAACTGCTGCGCTTCCAAAACGCTCTCAAGCGCCCAAAGCTAGGCGTCTTCAGTAGAGCGTCTGAACGTTTCTGGCTGGCTGAAAACGCTTTGGTGGACACACAGCCATAGGATCTTACAAAATCTTTAGGGGACTGTGATTCATTTAGTCTGTGGACTGAGAAAATGTATGTATCTGTGTATCTATGTATGTATATATGTGTCTATGTATGTATATATGTATCTATGTATGTATCTATGTGTCTATGTAGGTATTTATGTATGTTTCTATGTATTTATCTATGTGTCTAAATATGTATCTATGTATGTGTCTATGTATGTAACTATGTGTCTATGTATGTATCTATGTATGTATGTATGTATGTATGTATGTGTCTATATATGTATCTATGTGTCTATGTATGTTTTTATATATTTATCTATGTATGTGTCTATGTGTTATATATGTACAGTATCTATGTATGTATCTATATATGCATCTATGTGTGTATCTATGTGTCTATGTATCTATTTATATATGTATCTATGTGTGTATCTATGTGTCTATGTATGTATCCCATGTGTCTATGTATGTATCTGTGTCTATGTATGTATCTATGTGTCTATGTATGTATCCCATGTGTCTGATGTATGTATCTGTGTCTATGTATGTATCTATGTGTCTATGTATGTATTTATGTATGTATCTATGTGTCTATGTATGTTTCTATGTGTCATATATATGTATGTATCTATGTGTCTATGTATGCGTCTATGTATGTATGTATTTATGTATGTATCTTTGTATGCGTCTATGTGTCTATATACTGTATGTATCTGTGTCTATGTATGTATCTATGTATGTATCTATGCATCTATGTACTGTATGTATCTATGTGTCTATGTATGTATTTATGTATGTTTCTATGTATTTATCTATGTGTCTAAATATGTATCTATGTATGTGTCTATGTATGTACCTATGTATGTTTCTATGTGTCTATGTATGTATCTATGTATGTATCTATGTATGTATGTATGTATGTATGTATGTATGTATGTATGTATGTACGTACGTATCGTACGTACGTATGTATGTACGTACGTACGTATGTATGTATGTACGTACATATGTATGTATGTACGTACTTACGTATGTACGTACGTATCAATCTATCTATCTATCTATCTATCTATCTATCTATCTATCTATCTATCTATCTATCTATCTATTTATCTATCTATCTATCTATCTATCTATCTATCTATCTATCTATCTATCTATCTATCTATCTATCTATCTATCTATCTATCTATCTATCTATCTATCTATCTATCTATCTATCTATCTATCTATCTACCTACCTACCTACCTACCTACCTACCTACCTACCTACCTACCTACCTACCTACCTACCTACCTACCTACCTACCTATCAAATATCTAAATACAACCAAAACACTATTAAATGACACAGAACCTTTGAACATCACAGTTGTAGTGTTGCCGAATGAAGAAGCAGAAATGTGTCATTACACAAAGCCATACGTCTCATTAACCCTCCCCAATTTCAAATTGACTGTAATTTAGTCCCCAAACCTTTCGCGACGTACGGTTTTATGAGGTATTTCGCCAGCGGACCATTTATAAGGCGTAATCCAAGGCCCGAGCAGCTCTTGGAGATAGATTGCCCACCTTGTAAAAGATATTTTAATGACACGGCTCTCAGAGCTGAGGGAATAATGTGGACAAAACCACAATTCATTCTCTTAAAAGCTCCCTTGCGGTGCCATAGAATACTGGCGACGGCTCAAACAAATCCAAACGGCTCCATTTCGCTCCCTGCTGCCCCGTTCCACAGAGAACTACGCCAGCGTTAAGATGCAATTCTGCAAAACTAATGAGAACGAAAATATAAATCAGTCTTGCTATGAATGTTTGTGCCTCAACTATGAAAATTCATCACGATCCACAAACTTGGCTGCAGAAAGTTCTGGCACCTCTCCAAGTTGGTGCTATTAGGGAAAAATCACTAAACGCTCGGGTCAAGAACCATTCATTATGGATAGGGTGGGATGGGATTGCTAATTCATCAAGACCAGTGGTGATTTTTTAGATTTTATAGCTTTTCATGGCCCTCACAACAACCATAACAAATGTATGAGATTATCAATAATAAACATCCTCACCACAGTGTAGATCTGAGGTTTACGTCGTTTAGCGAGGTCGAATGATGTTGACACCATTGTAGTAGAGGTTCTCCATACATCCATGGAAGTTTTTCCGCAGGAACGTGCCTGGTTTTCCAGGAAGAGGGATGCCTCCAAAACTGAGCTTTGTGAAATGAATGAAAAACAAAAGCGATGGAGAGGTTTTACAACACAGCGAGAAATGCGTCCAATCATTAGTTAAGTGATTTGCTGCTTGAGGTGTTATGCTCTTAACCAATCGAAGTGATTATCGTCACCATGTTACCAATCTTTAACTCAACATGTTACAAATTACAACTCTGCAGGTCCAGATCAAAATATGCAGCATTTTTATGTTTTGAGACAAATCATATTCAGTCAAAAAAAATAATTAAAATAATAAATTAATTAAAAAAATAAATACATTTAAAAAAGTTCTTTATATATTTCATGCTCTTCAAAGTGCAACAAACAATGTAAACAGCAAACTAACAAACACTATTATTATTGTTTATAAGTGCAACAAAACTGTTTGCAAAGACCCGCCCCCCTTAGTTACTGTCTCTATGTCTGACAAGCTACACCGCAAATAAACAAGAATGAACATAAGAAGAAATGTTGTGGAAAGGCATCAGTACATTCTGTTTTTCAAGTTCAAATCCTCCCATGTTAATCTACTATCTCTCCTGACTGCTTTGTCGGACAAAATGGCGAATGATGAAGTATGATTGGTCAGATCACCTGTCAATCAAGCTCCCTGCGAATGGTCAATTCTGAGAATTGCGTGAAAAAAAAGTCGCAATTGCCTTTTTATTTTTTATTCTGTGGCGGAAACAAGCTACCATACTTAAAGGGATAGTTCACCCCAAAATGAAAATTCTGTCAGAATATTCAAAACTCAAATTAAGCTATTTTTTATTAAATGTGAGATAGGGATGGGACGAAAATTTGATATCACGATTATAGTGTCCAAAATTATTGTGATTATCAATATTATCACGTTTTTTTGAACGACATCGAAAAGGCGAAAAGACATCGTTCAAATAGTCCAAGTAACTCTATCTTTAAGTTTATCAAGCGATGAGAATACTTTTTGTGCACAAAAACAAACAAACAAAAATAACGACTTTATTCAACTATTCATTTTCTTCTCTGTGGGCCTCGAGATTTCACGTAGAGTAACTACACAGCGCTTCTAGGTTGTACGTCACTATTTTAACAATGTCTTTAATAATTTTCTGGGCTGGACAGTTTCACTCCCTTAGGCCCTGTTTACAGGAGAACGCTCGCGGGTGAAAACGTAAAAATATTTTATTTGCGTTTACACAGCGACGGCATTTTTTGGGCTTAAAAACGCAAAAAAGTGAAACCACCCTCAAGAGTGGAAAACTTAAAACGCTCCACCGTCGTGTTCCCGTGTAAATGGTAAAAACGCAAAAGTCTACTTGACAGTGAAGGTTGTACGCAGGCGCACGGACTTGGTGTTGTAGTATGCACTCCTAGCCGCCTGGAGTGCATACTACATTGAATTTCACACACTTTTGCGTCATCATCTGCACACGGATTTCCCACCCAAAACGCTCATCTAAACGCAGAATAATGAGTGATAACGCAACGCCACTTTTGCGTTTTCTCTTCAGAATCGTTTCCGTGGAAACATAGCCTTGGAAGCCTATGGAGGAGTGATCCAGCTCTCAGATTTAATCAACAATATCTTCATTTGTGTTCTGAAGATGAACAAAGGGGTTGGAACAACATGAGGGTGAGTAATTACTGACAGAATTTTCATTTTGAGGTGAACTATCCCTTTAAGTATACTTTCCAAAAATAATAAAACTATGTATAACATTCAAAAACATTCTCACCTCATAATCGACTTCCAGCGAATCATCCAGCCCACCCGTCCTCACGTGTTTGGTTAGCCTGTCCACGGTGAAATTGATCTGTTTGTTAAACCGCTCGATCAGGACGGAGTGCCAATGCTGGTCGTCCAGAAGACTTCCCAGAAACACAGAGACATGGCCACTGCTAGGGTGCGTCTTAGCGTCGTCTTGATAGAGAAGACAGAGAGGGGAAAAACAAATCATGTATTTGAGTAACTTTAGCATCATCGCTCCTTACGTTCTTCCTTTGTACATCCATTTCTTTATTTTCACTGTCACACATAATTATATATATAAATACACACACATGCTTGTATATATTTATGAAATATTTTCATGTATACTGTATATAGATTTATATACAATTTATATAATAAATATAAATATTTTATATATAAATAGTATTTTTTCGTAAATATACATGCATGTGTATATATATATATATATATATATATATATATATATATATATATATATATATATATATGTGTATATATATATATATATATTTATATATATATATATATATATATATATATATATATACACACAAAATAATTATATATAGTGCACCCACATATATTATGTAAACACAAACTTTTAGTTTGGATGCGAATTAATCGTGATTAATCGCTTGACAGCCCTAACAAAAATAGTTTAAGTTCCAAGGTATGTTTACACAACAACGATGTACTTAAACAGATTTTTTTTTCATTTGCGTTTTTTTAAGTTATTTACATTTTTTTAAGTTTCGCGTACAGACGACAACATTGTCAAAGTGACCCCGTTCACACAGATCCGCGAAAATGACAATAAATGCTGTATTATGCTACCAGGTCAGTAGATGGCAATGTAACTTTGTAAAGAAACACTACGCACATACTGTAGAAGACATAGGGCCCTATTTTAACAATCTGAAAACGCAAGTGTCAAAGCGCAAAGCGCAAGTAACTTTGTGGGCAGATCCGGGCGCTGTTGCTATTTCCCGGCAGGATAAATGCCTCTTGCGCCTGGCGCAAATCTAAAAGGGGTTGGTCTGAAGTAGCTTCATTATTCATAGGTGTGGTTTGGGCGTAGCATGAAATAAACCAATCAGGGACGCGTTTCCCAGTACAACGACGTAGTTCGCTGATTCACTATCATAGTACGATGCATCGTTGGAAAAGTCAACTAGCTAGTCACGACTGTTTCCCAAAACCCACTGTCGCAAAGTATCGTTCAACCATGTTGGTTTCGCACATGGTGGAGTAATAACTACTTTTAATGAAACTGTTTGAGATCCAATTAAAGCTAGATTTTTTATATATAAATTACAGACATGTCATCTGAGGACTATTTCTAATTGTTCTCAGTTGTTTTGCTTTATTACCAGACTCAATATTTGGCTCATTCTTACATAGTGGAGCGCGTTCGCACATGCGCACTTTTCAAACACGTTACTTCAAATCTTTTGACAAACTAAAAGACGTAAATTACATTTGTATGTATTCTAAATAAAAGACACCGGTTGTACTGAATGTCAGCTTGCTTATTTTGCTCAAGATAAGGATTTATTACCTCCAAATGTGATGCAATATAGCAACATGCCTCTAACCATAGGTCAGAAGAGCTGTCGTTCAAACCACACAACTTTGCGATGCTGTTTGCGAATGTTCGCTGGAATGATGGTTTCTGGAAACACCGAATCGTTGAACTATGCTGATAACGACGGAACTTGCGACCATAGTTGGCTGACGAATGCTTTCGGGAAAAATACCCCAGAGCGCCATCCAACATACCCTTTAAGAGCAGGTGCGCATGTTGCATGACGGATTGTTATTATAACGGCGAGTTTACCAGGCGCGCGCAGGAGCGTTCACAGCAGAGGAGAGCACAGTTCGAGGAGAGCACCGACCTGCGATCTTTGGAGGAAAAAGTCCGCTTCTGCACGCGTGCAAAATAGGAATGATTCCATTATTTCATGCAGACAAATGAATTAAAAAATAGTGTTTGAAGCAAACATTTCAGTTGCTAATTTTACAGTGTAATAGGCAACCTTACGAACAAAATGATCAAACAGTCTCTGTTTAAGCACATATTCTCAAAACGAGCCATAAATAGCTTGGGTAAGGTCTGCCGTGTGCCGTCTCCTTTGTTTGATCCTTCTGAACTTCTTGGAAAGAAACCTGCTGTACTGATGATAAAAGTGCAGAAAGAACAGAGTATCTTGACAAAGTGAGAGAAGCCTGTCAGGAACATGCTCAGCTCATATTTCACCACAAAATCAAAAGAAAGATAGAAGGAATTATATTTTGCATAAAGAAAATAGAGACTATTTTTATCATCAATAATATTTTTTGCATTGTGGTATTTATTTCATGACAATTAATCCAATCTTCCTTCTGAAATGACAGTGATGGTAAAAAGGCAAGTATGTATCATAATATTTGTTGAAAAACATAAATAAATAAATAAATAAATAATAATAATAATATATGTATTTATATTTATATTATATATAAATTAGTGTTGTAAATCGATAAAAAATATAACTATTTAATCAAATTTGTCTGTAATTAATTGCACCTTATGTTAAGCGTTTTTAATACATATTTTTTATTTGAAATACTTTTACGTTTAATCTTCAAAATAATCTAAAAACAAAGCAATGGCTTAATAGCACTTGAATGAATGATAGCATGATAATATAGGCCAAAGGATGACAGAAAAAAACAGATGATGCAGAAAAAGAAAAAATTAATAGTACTCTGTATATATATATATATATAAATATTTATAAAAATTGTCTCACAAAGCAAAAGTTTTTTATTCCGAAATATATTCTTCATTTTCTGTATGCAAAAAATGATTTTGGAGCAAAATAAGAAGCAGACACATTTTAGTGAGAATCAACCTTGAGGGTGACAAATGCAGCATTTGAAATTAGCTTTGGCAGCTTTCAGATGGAGGGCGAATGTAAACACAAAAACATTGTCCTGATAAACAGCATCAACAATCTCGCCTTGGTATACTTAGCAATCAGAGCTCGCAGACGCTCTTAGCTTAACATACAGCTTATTCCATCTGACTGATGGTGCTAATTGAACATGAGGCTCAGAAATCCCTGGGACTATACACTAGACCACTCTCGTGACAGCTCCATACACTTATATGTGATTACGCCGCAGATTTGGCCTCTTAATCAAATCTTTGTTTCACAACTGCCTCTCACATGATTACCATAAGATGCCACGATTGTGTCTGTGAGCACTTCCTCTTTCTGCAATGATAGGAGAGCTCTACAAAACCCATATGTGAGATTTTAGTCCACATCTATTACCTGCCAGAATTCTGAGCACAAAAATGCATGCAAGTTTTTTGCGTCCACAAGCTGGCATAAAATATGTTTCAGACTTGAGTTTTGAGTTTAAAAGGGTAGAGACCTCTCACTCACCCAGATTGATATGCAGGGCCAGTCGGCCCTTATGCAGCTCTAGCGTTATGTAATCGCCCCTTTGTCCCTCTCCATGCACAAGGACCCCGTCCGCACGCTGGCTCTTAAACCGTAGCGAGATGACGTCTTTCACCGTGCTGGTGGACTTTTGATTGAACCGGTACAGCAAAGAGCTCCTGCCATTGAAGTCTGCAACATCCAACTCTATGGAAGAAAAAAAATCTGCATCATAACAAGAAAGATACAAGTGCAAAATTGACCGTATTTACTTTAAAAACTTTCATATGGTGCATAATTCATCAGTAAATGATTTTCAGTAAAGTGTTTTCATAATATTTTATAAACAAAGCAAAGAAAAAAGTGAAAACCAAGCAAAGAAAAGCTAAAGCAAATGCGAAAACTAATGCAAAAGCAAAAAGCAATGAAAAAAAAGCATAGCAAAACCAATAGCAAAGCAAAACGAAAAGAAATTTAGTATAAGGCAATGCAACAAGCAAAGAGAAAGCTAAAATAAATGCAAAATAAAACGCAGAAGTAAAAAGCAAAGCCAAAGCAAAAATAAAAAGCAAAACAAAAAGTAAAGCAAACAAAAAAGCTAAATCAAAGCAAACCAAGAGAGAACAAAAAGCAAAGCAAACACAAAAGCAAACAAAACAAAACAACCCATAATAAAACAAAACAACCCAATCCAAAATAAAATAAAACAAAACAAAAAACAAGGCAAACAAAACAACCCAAAACAACCCAAAACAAAACAACCCAAAACAAAACAACCCAACATAAACAAATCAAAACAACCTAAACAAAACAACCCAAGCAAACAAAACAAAACAACACAAAACAAACAAAACAACACAGCCCAAAACAACCCAACCCCAAACAAAAGAAAATAAAACAAAAAACAAAGCAAACAAAACAACCCAAAACAAAACAACCCAACCAAAACAAAACAACCCAAGCAAACACAAAAGCAAAACAAAACAAAACAACCAAAACAACACAACCCAAAACAACCCAACCCAAAACAAAAGAAAACAAAACAACCCAATCCAAAACAAGCCAAAACAAACAAAACACAAAGCAAACAATCCAAAACAAAACAACCCAACCAAAACAAACCAAAACAAGCCAAAACAAAACAAAACAAAAATCAACCGTCTTGAGAGTTAAGTTCAGTTTATTTTTCTTATTTCCTTCTTTAAAAAAACGTTGGCCATAATTTAAAGAAAATTCAAGCTTGTCTCAAAGCAACCCTTCAAAACAAATTGTACCCTGGGCGGTAAAAGGAAGAAATGTGCATGGATTTTGACCCGGGCTCAGAGGTCAGACATTACATTTTTGCTCTCTTCTCCATCTCTCCTCGCCGGATGCCAGAGTGCGAGAGACTGAAGCTAACTAGCCATGACAAGCAAAGCCGCGCAAAGAGCTCGGAGCCGTCTGCTGAATATAGAACTAACACAGAGGGTCCAGGAACATCAGCAAGCGTAATGAGGCTGAGTTAGATAAAGTGAGGAGATCAGACGAGAATGTGTTTGGTTTTCGTTTTTTTGCATGAGTTGGCGTTCTCAATGGAGGCACAATGCGTGTCAAGATGGAATGATAAGGAAATGTATCTTTATCTCAATGTCTTTTAATCTTAGATGCACACAACAATAATCAGAAATCCATCGAAGTTATATAAACAATGACCTTGAGAACCGAGAGGATAGAAAAAAGAGTCGGATAGAACTGAGAGGATAGAAAGAAGTTGAAAACACTGCCTGGTTTAGCAGAGTAAAATGCATATTGTATAATCCTTCCTGAGGGGAAAGAACAAAAACAATGAAGTTCAGACTCTCACTCCATCATCTTAACTCAGCCGGGCAGCTCGCTAAACACAACACACGGTGGGATCACGTCACGCTTGAATAATGTATTATTTAGGATTGCAGACGGCAAAATAAAGTGCCGAAATAAAATATAAAATATTAGATGAAGAAAAAACTCTAACCGGAAATTAGAAAAAGCTGAAATGAGTTTAAGTTGAAGGCATAAACGAATTAAAATAAAATAAAAAATTAAACCAGCATAATTGTATAATAAAATATGTATAATAAAAAAGAAAAAAAATGACTACAGTAAATAACAAAATAAAAAATATATCTATTTTCACTATGACAAGTACAAATGTAAAAATCAAAAGTTAATTCAAAATATTATAACTATAATAATATTTAAAAAGTATTCATATAACACTTGAACCAATGAAATTCTGATGGAATGAATGAATTAATAAATAAAAAGCAATCATTTACATATTTTTTTCACTTTGAACATCTTAATTTTGTATTAATTTAAGATTAATACAATACAAAAAATTTTTAAAAACATTGAAACTGAAAGTAGTTCACTTAAAAAAAAACGTTTGCTGATAATTTACTCACCTCCATGTCATCCAAGATGTCCACTGCCTTTCTTTCTTCAATTTCCATATAATTTTCTCCATATAATGGACTTCAATGGGAACCAAACAGTTCAAGGTCCAAATGTGAGTTTCAGTGCAGCTTCAAAGGGCTTTAAATCGACACCAGACGATGAATAAGGGTCTTATCTAGGACTCAAAAAAAGATTTGTTCATTTTGATGAACGAGTTCGAACAGGAGAACGCTCATCACAGAACAGAGCAAGGCGAGCATTTGTGCTTATAAAACTTAAACTTTTTTATTTTTTTTTTTAAATGCAGCGATCGTTTCGCTAGATAAGACCCTTATTCATCATCTGGTGTCGTTTAAAGCCCTTTGAAGCTGCACTGAAACTCTCATTTGGACCTTGAACTGTTTGGTTCCCATTGAAGTCCATTATATGGAGAAAATCCTGAAAAATGATCATCAAAAACCTTAATTTCTTTTCAACTGAAGAAAGAAAGACATGGACATCTTGGATGACATGGGGGTGAGTAAATTATCAGCAAAGGTTTTTTTTGAAAGTGAACTACTCCTTTAAGATTGACTTTCTGGGTTAGGGTTTTTGGTGATGTTGAGGTCTTATTTGTTGTTTACTTAACTTAATGATGATGATTGACTTTTAAATATCTATGTTAAAGGTTAAAATGATATAAACTGTAACAACAACAACAATAATGAAAATAATAATAACAACAATAACGGTGTCAAAATCAGCGATTCGACAGTCCTTTGAATTCGATTGAAAAGAAAATAACTTAAGATTTTCATTTTGAAATATACCCCCATCTTAGTCATTCACAAACTAAGAATTAGACCTCTCTTTATTTATGGGTCTCTTGGTGGCATCGAGCACAGCAGTACTCCATTGTGAATTAATGGCTGTACAGGAATGGACACACACACACTTAGAGAACGTATGCTCTTGCTACACACTCTCCATTTCAGACATACACACAAACAGTTTATACCACGAAGGCACGACCTTAAATTGCAGTTAGCAGCAGAGGCGCTTGAACAGATTTAAAACTAATTGACTGCAGGAGCATTCTGGGGAGTGCATGAATAAGGCCAATGCACCGCTGAGGATGTCCCGTTTTATTCTCCAGAAGAGAAATGTGAATGGAGGGAGACCATGTGACCAAAGTCTAGACATGTTCGAATCCACTTTGCCCCGCGTTTGACATGTCCATAACGTGTAGGATAGGGTGAGAGTAATTCGATCTTGTGACTCCCATCAAATAAAATCGTGCAAAAAAAACATACAGTAGTATCGCAATCGAACTGCTGTTAACCCTCTGGGCTTGTTCGTTTAACAGTCACACTTGGTGTTCGGGTCCAAATGGACCCAAAGGGCAGGATTCATATTTAAAAAAAAAATCATAATTTTTTTTTACTTGTTTTTTATAAATTAATTTCTTTTCTTTTTTGGTGTTTTGAGATAATTTTATGATTTATAATTAATATTTATGCAATAATTATGACCCATTTTTTCCCATTGAACATAATAGAATTTTTTATTTTCATTTTTATATTTTTTTTTTTATCAAAGCTGTATTACATTTTAGAGTGAAGCCTAGGCCTCATGAAAGCAATTTTTGAAAAAAGATAGATGTCATCTGGTAGACACACTGAGCATTTTTATCACGCAATAGCACATTTTTACCACTATAGTGGATTTACAGTACAGCTCTCTGTAGAAAGGCTTGGGGATTCTAGTGATTTTTGCAAATATATACCAATTTTTTTTAGGTTGTTGATTTTTAAAATATAAAAACATATTGTGTGTGTGTGTGTGTGTGTGTGTGGCTGTGTCTGTTTTGCACTCTTGATGTTTTATAGATTTTCAAAGACTATTTTTGTCTTGTTTTTGTTTGTTTGGTTGGTTTAGATGGTAATTTGAAGTGCCAGTTTTAATTTATTATACAATCAAATCTGAACATTGCATTGGAAAGAGAACAAATGGAAAGCATTTTGTTACCCAATGTTTAATTCTAACTTATTCTAACTTAATAAAAATGCAATTCTTTCAGTTTTCATATTTTTGACAATTTCACATTCATTTCCTATGGGGGTCCATTTGAACCCGAAGGTCCTGAGTGACTATTTTTTTACAACCACTTAGACTGTTCACATCTGTCCCCAATTTTTTTGTGTGTTCACATACCTAATACCATAAAAGTCACCTAGTTTTGTAACATTCCGATGAAGCTGTGATTTTTAAAAATTCAAAACAGATTTATGTAATCTGAATTTATGAGTGTGAAAGTGTATAAAGTGTGTGTGTGTGTGGCTGTTTTGCACTCTTGATGTTCTATAGATTCACCCCTTCACTGTTGTGTGCTTTTTTTATGGATTGTGGCTGATTTGTAGATTGTACGCACCAAAAAACTCTGTTTTTTCACATTTTTGCCAATTTCCCATTCATTTCCTATGGGGGTCCATTTGGACCCGAACACCCCAAGTGTGACTATTTTTTTTACAACCACTTAGACTGTTCACATCCTGTCCCCAATTTTTTGGGTGTTCATATACCAAATACCAACAAAGTCACCAAATTTCGGACCATTCCGAAGAAGCTGTGATTTTTAACATTTTTTTATTTGAATGCTTCTGGTCCATTTGGGTCGAACAACCCCAGAGGGTTAAACATGGCTGCTCTTTTGAGAAAGTAATAGTACTTCTACTTGAGTATATTCTTTAGTACTCTTTTCCACACCAGTTCATGTGCCCTTTGTACTAACATTGAGCACCACATTGTCAAGCCATTGTATGTTCAGCGCGCATGCAGCGCGGGGATAATTATAAATGTAATTACCGATCATTAATTCACTGCCTAATTCATTTGTGGCTCCTTTGAAATGCAAGCCTGCGCCCGCCGTAATGCTAGTGCTAACCTGCCAGCGGTCTGACTTTGAGAAAGCACTAGCGTCTCTGTTATCAAACCCTAGTTACTGAAATACTGTGTGGTCAGCACCCACTTATCATGTTTGATCAACGTGGTAAACCCAGTCCGCCCCCAGCAGTGTCACATTCTGCCCCATCTCACGAAATTAACGTTTAGAAAATAAACATGGCAGTGATAGGTCGCCGAGTCAAGCTTTGAATTGACAATAGGTGCAGCTAGTGCGCAGACTGCAAATACAAAGCACCTGAGGAGAGACTGAGAGAAAGGAACAATCGGGGAAGGGAAAAAAAGAGAAAACGAAGCTGTAGCAAGGCTGCATTATAAATATTTCAAGCGCTAGACGTGTGGTGCAGGCTACCCTTGAGGTAACCCATTGATTGTTACCCAGCACTTTGATACCCAGTGAAGGGTAAGTCTAAACCAACTCAACCCGGCTGCAGTAAACAATTGTTACATTGAACTAGCTACTGCTAAAAACAAGCTAGCTGAACTGAAGTTTTTTGTCCTTTTTTCCTTCAGACCATATCAGTATGATTGTGTGTGCAAGACTCGCACCAACATCACCACAATATTAGGAATCTCAGGATTCTCTTCAAATCTTTCAGATGATTTCGAAATTATGACATTGTTAAAGCTACACTGTGTGATTTTTACCCCCACCAGGTGAAAAGGTATATGACCATCGAGTGTATATTAGTTTCTATTCCTCTCAATTCCGATTACGTTTTAACTTCTGACGGTGGCCAATGTAGTCTCAAGATTAACATGGCTTCCAGTTCAACCTCGTCCATGAGTGTTAACTCAAACGTAAACGCGAAAGGCGAAGCTTGAATTAACGGTATGTCCCTCTTTGGCTAATGTACTTTCAAGATGGAGGGACAACATGGCGATCGACATTAGAACCCCTTACCCGTATGTATTTTCAATGGCATATTATACACTCACGAGAATACTTTATTACTTGAACGAAGTAAATATACATTAATGAGCACATATATTTTTTGAAAGAACTAAGTGTTTTTAGCTAAGAATAAACTAAAAGAGTTACACAGTGTAGGTTTAAAAATTACAAGGTCACAAAAAAAAAGGAACGATGCATGGATGAAATCCGAACCAGTAAGATACATTTACAACAATCGAATTTCCATTTCATGTCTAGTTTAAAAAACAAAATACCAATTATCCCCTAAATGTACATTCAGTACTCACTGTATGAACAGCCATAGACCTCCACTCTTAGGCCCATCCATCCCCCGGGACTCCAGTCTCACCGGCAAGAACGCAGAAACACGGGTTCTTATGGAGTGTGAGAGCTTGTGGTACGATCCCATCGGAATTTGTGTTTCCAGGGAAAGTCTGCAGGGGAAAAATATACGTTGCAAAACAGACAATTATCCAAGATTTGGCCTTGCTATGTATTATTATATACCGGTAATGATAAACGAGGAGAGGTATCCAAGGTATCATTTTTAGACACAGAAATGCATTCTCTGGTACCAAAATGACAAAGTTGAGTAATGCTAGCATGCATTTATCTCAATTAGCATGTATTGTTTGACTCACATAAACTTTCGAAGGTTAAACCTGCCAGATGGAAGGCCTTTGTAGAGGTGCTGTCAATCGTACCAAGGTTTAGCTATTTTGAAGTAATTTTAATAAGAATCTACATAGAAAACTTCAAGTTGGATAAGCTAAATTTTCATAGAAACTTGTCCCAATGTAACTACAGCTTAACACTAATGTGTTACTAGCTCTCCTACATCTATTTACAGTCTGTGTTATAGTAAACATTAAGATATAGCCAATTAAGACATTTCTTCAGTGCAATTGTTAAAGCAACACTCCGACTTTTCGGGACTTTGGCTTTTTCACCATATCCCCGAAGTTAGTCCATTATACCTTTTTCATCTACACGTGCTGTAATTCTGTTCTGACGCAGCCAACTGCTGAGCCTAGCTTGAGCACAAGAGACTGGATGTAAATGGCTACAGCTAGCATACTAATCCCAAATAAGTGACAAAAATAATCGCAAACTGTTTTCCTATTTACATGTTGTAATTCTGTATAGTCACAGAGTGTACAAATAATAAGGTCATATGAGACACAGCCATCTTTTAACCGTATAAATATAGGGAACTATATTCTCAGAAGGCAAAGCACTGCTACTTGCAGCAGCAAGCAATAGAGTCAGCAATTACTAGATAGTGAAAGCATAGTTTGCAATCATTGGTGTTCGCTGTATTGTAAGTGCTGTGACAATAAACGGGATAAACACCATGGCGCGTGCCCAGGTGCTGTGGTAATCACACCACCCAAGTAGCAGTGCTTCGCCTTCTGAGAATATAGTTCCCTATATTTATACAGTTAAAAGATGGCTGTCTCACATGACCTTGCTATTTGTACACTTTGTGACTACACAAATCACAACATGTAAATAGGAAAATGTTTGCATTATTTTGTCACTTATTTGGGATTAGTATGCTAGCTGTAGCCATTTACATTCCCGTGCTTTGTGCTAAGCTAGGCTCAGCGGTGGGTGCGTCAGACAAAGTTACAGCACGCGTGGAGATGAAAAAGGTATGTATGGACTTATCTAACTCTGGGGTAAGCTAAAGCCCCAAAAAGTCAGAGTGTTCTTTTGTTAGCACTCAAGTCAAGGTTTGGCTAGTTAACATGTGCTGGTAGACGCCATTACTTCACTGCGCTGATAGTTGCTAGTGAAGGTAGCCTCCCCAAGTGGCATAAGAAAGTCGAAAGACTTACTTACAGACTTGCTAACTGTTTTTTAGCCATCTTAGTCTCAATTAGCATATAGGTTTACCTCAGAAAAACTCTTCAAAAGTCAGAGAGTTTCTATACATAGAGCTGAACTTTTGCCAAGCTTCATTTACCCAAGATTTTAAAAAAACTAACACAAAAAGTTAGCGGGGAGCCTCTGGCAGCGTTAGTTTCTTTAAGCTGCACTCAAAGCGTCAATGCTAATCTAAACCTCCAGTTTTAGAATAGCTGGGGGTCCTACCTCCAGCTGTAGCGCCTTCCAGAAAAACGGCATGACCAGGAGGCACCTACCGCACTTTAAAAATGTTCCACGTCTTTTAATCTTCCACTCATTAAAATGCTTCACACCTTCAAAGACTTCCATTAAACTCAGTTCTCAAACTAATCAGCACCTTTTTTTCCTTCCCACTGGGTTGGAAGATAAAAGAACCAAACATTAAGCCATCTTCTAAGAACAAATTTTTTTGAAAAATTACATAAAAGTTGTAATGAGATGAGTTAGCCACAGAAAATATACACCACCTCCGCATCCACCTCCTCCTTCTGCTCTCTGTTTGTTTAGCTCCAATGATTACATTAGCAGGCAAACCAAGCTTTCCTAATGAGAGACGGTGGAGACGGCAGGTAAGATCTCTGTAATGTTTCGCCCCAGTTCTCCTTTAGCGCGGTGCTAAATAAGAACGCCAGAGAATGATGGAGCTTTGAAATGACTGCTATTGATTCAGAAGAGGAGGGGGAAGCCCATTTGTTTGCCTGTAAGTGTGGGATGGGAATGAACCGCTGTCTCTCGTGGTGCAAGGGCCGCGCCAATCGATTCCAAAGTTGTCAAAATAAAACTATCAAAAAAAGAAAAAGAAAACGTAATTCAAGTTGGGAAGACCAGGATTTTAGCTGCACAGCCAGTGACCGGTGAGGTCAGGAGACCATGAAATACGTTTTGGCAGGGATTTATAGTCACGTCACTCAAGATAGGTGGTGAATTTAATCTTAGTTTGGGTGATTAAGTGAAATTCAAGTCAGAATTAAAATTGGACGTTTCATGGGTGGCTGGTTTTCGATGGAAGTGTGTACCCACAGTGCAGGGGAGGATGCGTTAATTTATCCTAGTAAATTATTGGGATTTAGTTAAGGATACTGATGCTTAATGATTATGGGTGTGCATGCATTTTATTCCGGTCATAAAAGCCCCCCTGATCCACATTATCTGGAAAGCTTTTACAGTACTTACTGCCCTGACTAAAGTTCTAATGCATTATAAATATAATAAATGGCTGGATTATTTATAAGAGCGCTGCGGATAACTCACCCCTATGTTGTCCTCTTGTCTGAACTGCTTCCAAGCTCTTCCTGTGTCACTGTACAGCAACATGTAACTCGTAACCCAATCAGGGTTCCCAAACGACCTTGGTCGCCACAGCTGTGACCTCGACCCTTTCCCGCAGGTCCACCTGTAGCCACCGTAGCCTGTCTGTTCGTTCTGGAGCCCAGCCGCCACCACCTAACACAAGAGCAGAAGGGTTTCATCAAATTCCTGATTGCATGGTGGATTACTTATACTAAATTAATGGATTTCGCCAACAAAACTTGGCTGAACAATGGTAAATATAACCTCACCTTTAAAGGAGTAGTTCACTTTAAGAAAAAAAAAAAAAAACTTTTGCGGATAATTTACTCACCCCCATGTCATCCAAGATGTTCATGTCATTCTTTCTTCAGTCGAAAAGAAATTAAGGTTTTTGATGAAAACATTCCAGGATTTTTTCCAGAAAACAAAAAACAAAAAACGAAGTTTAAATTTTATAAACTCAAATGGTCGCCTTGCTCTGTTCTGTGTGACTCTCCTGTTCGAACTTTTTCCGAGATGGCACGAAAAAAGATTCGTTCATTTTGATAAACGAGTTAGAACAGGAGAGTCGCAAACGCGCATCACACAACAGAACATTTGGGCTTATAAAACTTAAACCTTTTTTTTTAATGAGCGACCGTTTCGTTTGATAAGACCGTTATTCGTCATCTGGAATCGTTTAAAGCCCTTTGAACAGTTTGCACTGAAACTGACTTTTGGAACTTGAACCATTTAGTGCCCAGTAAAGTGCTTTATATGGAGAAAAATCCTGGAATGTTTCAACGCATTCTCATCCTAGGGCATCATATAGTGACACTTTAGAAATTTCGTCTAAATCCAACGCACATGGCACCCTTTAGTGTCAATATAACAGAAACAAAGCTTTGTTCAGTTAGGGGTAGGTTTAGTTCTGGAGTAGGTTTAGGGTTACTTAGACCACTAGAAGGCGAAATGTCAAAAGCGTCAGTATATGATGCCTTGAGATGAGAACAGGGTGAATGTTTTAATCAAAAATCGGAATTTCTTTTCGACTGAAGAAAGAATGACATGGATATCTTGGATGACATGGGGGTGAGTAAATTATCAGCAAAAGTTTTTTTTAAAAGTGAACTACTCCTTTAACAAAATATTTATTTCGCTAACATAAAAAGCTAAATTGTGCTCAATTACATTTCTTGATACTAAATGACTACTTGTGAAAATACTGCATTCTGAATCGGTTCATTTAAAGTTAACTCAAAGAACTATAAAAAAAAAACATAAAAAAACAGTTTGAAAGCTATTGATGGCTCATATGAACAGCCAAAAGGTGGGTTTAGAGTAGAGTTTATGAATGTTGAATTATTTCACACCATCAATACGGGCGAGAGGAAATTATGTATTTGAAGTGAATGAGACATTGTCTATTGACATTGTCTACAAGTCTATTGTGATCACACCTTTAATTAACTAACTCATTAAAGAAACCCAAAATTCTAATTGAAATGGTTCACTGAAAATGATTCAGAATTCCCAACATGTCTTTAAAAAAAAAACAACTAGAATAGCATGTTTTTATATTAGCTCGCTCATGCACAAGACATTGTTTCAAAGCAATGCAACATATTGTCAATCTACAATGCCATTTATAAGAAAAGCTAGCATGCTACTGATTAAACGACTTGTAATCTACTGCTAGGCTAGAGAAAAATGCTCAATAAATAAAAAAATTGCATTGCTTCTTTTGGCTAGTTTCTATGCACTGTAGTTAATTGGAAAACATTCCTTCATTAACAGAATATAAACTTTTTTCAAAAAGGTATTTGAAGCATTTCGCAGCCTTAACTACAGACAAGCCTGCCAAGTAAGATTCTTTTAAACCTGTCTGTTCACACTAATTAGCTCAGTGAATTTAACTTACATTGGCACTGCATCTATAAAACGGCTGAGCAAATATAGTGTACAGCAAACCCAGTGCTAGTCTTAGCACAACGAACTACTATGCTAACACAACCACACCAATCCACAGAGGTGCGTGTCACACGGGGTCCCTGTCACTGTCAGGCAGTAATTTACTGTTTGGTCTGCTTTTGACCTGTAAGTAAACTGAATTACAATCGACTCTACTCTAAAAAGGCTGGGTATTGCTTCTCTGTCACAAGTCGTATTGGGTATGTAAATCTGCCATGTCATATCAAATAACAGAGTTTCATGTTCTGAATGCAACGGACTCCTGTATTAGCTAGACCTTTGCTTGTAAACTGTCTTTACATGATCTAGCCATGGTTTTTGACAAGCAAGTAGTGTTCTTTGAAATAACGTAGAGTACCATGTAAATACCACTAAGAATTAGACAAAAAGCATGCACACCCATTAGGCAAAAACACAATAATCAATCAGAAAAGAAGAAAATTAATAGACATTTAATAGAAATACCTCAGTAGGGTAATAACCACACATTTTCACATTTTTATTGGCGGGATCACTCACCATCTCTTCTGTTGAGTTTGGCGGAATACGGTGACTGACTGTCGGAGGAAGATGATGAGCTCTGGAATGATGTGGGAGGAAGAGCAGAGACCAGTGGCCCATTGCAGTGATCTAGAACAGCAGGGAACACATATTAACAAATCAGATTTGACGTTCATTGTTTGTGAATGAACTCAATTTTGTTATGAAATGCCCATTTTCATAAACCAATTTGCTCCCAATGGATAACAAATCAAGTCCTATCTTTTATTGTTTCCCCAATTCGGTTTCTCTGAAAATACGTCAACCTACAGACATAAAATGGCTTGTGAATGTTGCAAAATTGTTTACACCCTCAACCTAGGCTGAAGATACCAGTTAATGGACCAGAAGAAAGAAGTTTGCAGTACTCGCAGAGGTAAACTGTCATTCATCCAGTCAAAAAAGGGACTTTCAGCGTCCAACGTGCAAAGCAAGATAATGACAAAAAAGAACGAGCAGAAAGGAGAGAGAAGAAATCTGACAACTGGCTCTCATTTCAAATGTTTGAGAAAGCCGCACTGATTTCTCCAGCTAATTAACCTTTCAAACGCTTCCTGAATGAGCCTGACATCAAATACCATCACTCACAGAATTGCAAATGTATTCCAGACCGGGCAAAAAGGTGAGACGGGGAGATGAGAGGGAGAAAGAGATAGATAAAGTGACATGAAATAGTGAGTATGTGGGTAAGGTCGTAGGAAGGAGAGAGGATGGTGGCTATATTTGGCCCTGTCTCTTCATACAGCGGCTTTGAGAGGCAGAGATACTCTGAGCAAACAAGTCAAAAAGAATCGTCCTCTTGTGGCTCAACGGTATATTTAGCTCTGTAAGAAACATCCCTAATAAATAGGCAACCTCCGAGGCAGGTTTCCTCCAGATGAAGCCATTTAAAAACCCGCCCCATGATGCATATTTCAACAGGGAGTCTCTTCTGCTGGCTATCTCTCTATCTTTTCCACTGTAAGCGTGTAACGTGGGCAAATTGAGCAAGTGATGTTTCTGAAACTCATAAATATGAATGATAGGAATGACTGACAGGGGATTTCTCATATCCTTGCGGTGACGTTCGTGTGGAGGATATCGGTAGCATTGCGTCCACCAGTGGAAATAGACCCGATTAGATTTTTTCTTGTGCCGAAGGGAAGTGAGATTGACCTAGTGGCTGCCTAGCACCTGATCCTCTGATGATATAAGAGATGGGAATCGATACAACACAACCATAACCCTGAAGCTTGATTCCTTGAGATGTTTGATGGACAAGAATGTGTATGACTTTTGAGGGGAGGAAAAAGCCATGCCTTATTTGAAACCAAGCAGGATTTCTGAAAACACAACTGAATCCTACTCTGGTCAATGTTTCAGCAATCTTTTAAGTGTTCTTAACTTTCGGTCGGATGCCAGGATGTTATTTTCAGAGTTTTCTCCTTCTACAACCTTGTGATACGCTGTTCCCTTTGAAGCAAACCGATTCACTGCTCTTACGAAACAACAACTCTATTTCTTAATGGTGTCTATAGCCCCTTTAACTCCACGTGCTGATCCCTGGAAATTAGGGGTGTAACGGTACACAAAAATCACGGTTCGGTACGTACCTTGGTTAATAACGGAGAAATATGAATGCATCTCACTAGATCTCGCAGGTCGCAGCGATGTTATTACCTCAAATAACCTCGAGTGGCGAATACAAATGTTTTCTTTACCAGATCTCTTGTCGGTGTGGTAACAGTGTTGCTTGATTCGAGATCGGCTCACTGCTCACAGATGTTGCTGGTCCGAACTGATAAACGATCCGTGAAGCACATAATGAGTAGCGCAGTTTCGTTCTGCTTTCGAATTTCATTTCGAATTTCATTTAAAATATAGACCCGAACCCGTATGGGTCCCAGGGTCAGGTCCTGGGTCAATGGGTCTCGGGTGCACGGTGAAGACCTCTCAGTGTGAACGCACTCACAGATCCCGGCAAATCACTGGCAGTGTGAGTGAACTGAAATCAGAACAATCTCGGGACACATTTTCCGTGTATTTTCCGGAATCTCTGTGTGAAAGGGGCTAATGTTAGAGCTGCAGTAACTTTTGGTTGCATTACAAAGCATTCGTTGACCCTTGAACTACTACTTTTACAACATTCAATGCACAATGCCATTTGAAGCCAATGGATCCACAGCATTTGCTTTTGCAAACTCCTGGAAGTGTACTAACTCTATTGGGTATCAACAAATTTTATTCAAAAACTGCAATGTTTCAACAATTTAAGTTTCTTTGTTAAGTTGAAGAGTTAAAAACAATTGCATTTGCTGAATTAAATGTGTGGATACCAGGAGTTTGCCAGAGAATGCTGTGGATCTATTAGGTCCAAATGGAATTGTGCAATGCAAATGAAGAGGAAGGTTCTGCGAAAGTGAACAGAAGTTGCTGCCACACACTGAGTGATACTGAGTGTCCTGTACTCAACTTGGATTTGCACTCTTTTTCAACAATTTATTCATGAAAACAATCAAGACAGCAGATGGGCAAGATTGGAACCATTTGAGCATTGTTCAATGTGTCTTGAGCATTGTATTCCAATTGCTCGGTCATGGCTCCAAAAAAGGAATACTCTTGAAGTTTATTACATGAACTGCTTTGTAACAGATTTATTCATCCTTCAAATGCTTCCCAGAGGTAAAAAAATAAATAAAATACTGCTGAGATTTTGTTATTGCATAGCTCATAAGACTTTTCCCTGAAAAGATCTTCATCTTGGAAGTTGGGGCAAGAGATAGTTCACTACAAAAATCAATATCTGTAATTAATTACACACCCTCATGTCGTTCCAAACCTGTAAGACTTTCATTCATCTTCAGAACTCAAATAAAGATCTTTTTGATGAAATCTGAGATCTTTCTGTGCCTTCATTAAAGCTACACTGTGTGATTTTTACCCCCATCTAGCGTTCCAATTTCATTTTAACTCTCTACGGTGGCCAATGTAGTCCAAGATTAACATGGCTTCCAGTTCGACCTCGATCCATGAGTGTTAACTCAAACGTAAACGCGAAAGGCGAAGTTTGAACTAACGGGGTATGTCCTCTTTGGCTAATGTACTTTCAAGATGGAGGGCAACATGGCGACCGACATTAGAACCCCTTACCCGTATGTATTTTCAATGGCATATTATACACTCACAAGAATACTTTATTACTTGAACGAAGTAAATATACATTAATGAGCACATATATTTTTGAAAGAACTAAGTGTTTTTAGCTAAGAATAAACTAAAAGAGTTACACAGTGTAGCTTTAACAGCTACGCAACTGACACTTTGACGCTTCAGAAAGTCCATAAAGAGATCGTAAAAAATCTAATCCATATGAATTGAGCGGTTTAGTCTAAAATGTGACTCGATCACTTAATTTGATGAACGGATTTAATTTAGGGGAAATTTAATTTAGGGGAACTTCTCTTGCGCAAGTTCAAACATGCTGCGTAACATGAGAATGAACCTCAATGGTTCTTGCTTAAGCTCAAACGTGCTGCATAACATCGAGAATGAACCTCATTGGTTCTTGATAAAGCTCTAATTTGCTGCGTAACACATTTAATTCATGAATAGTTTTACGATTCTTTATGTACTTTCTGAAGCATCTGAAAGCATCACTTGGAGCAAGCACTAGCTGTGCTGTCAACAGAGGGACAGAAATCTCTCAGATTTTATCAAAAAGATCTTAATTTTTGTTCTGAAGATGAACAAAAGTCTTAAGGGGAGTAATTAGTTGTATTTTTTGGATGAACTACCTTTAAATAAAAGCCTCCTTAGCTCTCCATTTAATCTAATTTTTGCTTAGGAATCAGAATGCCAAAATTAATTTATTCTAATCAAATACAATGACCTGATTGCTGCATACATAATTCGGTTAATCATGCTAATAGTAATCTCAGTTTAGCTTAGCAATTAGTGTAAATGAAGTGTACTCACGTATGCATGTAATTAATAAAACTCTTTAACGAATCAAGAACAGTGCTCACTTTTTCTAAATAGCAATTCATTGACAAGAACGAAGGCCAAGGGATGTCTGCGGCACACTCAGGGCTGCTTGTTGAACTGTAAAAAAACATTGGTTTTCCTGTATTTGACAAACACACTACGCATAATTGTTTTTACAGGGATCAGACGGATGCTCGGCATGAATGCGAAGACAGGGTTGGAAGGGTGGGGGAGATTAAATTTTTATGTTTACCTTGGAAATTCTCCTAGTCAGCACTGCCAGCTCTACTGACATATGCATGCTGCGAAATTAATGTTTATGGGAGGAAAACAACTCAGCAGCACTGGTATTAGCTCGCGGATAGGTCGTCTAATTCGCCGTTTTGCTTGCTAGACAGTCGAACGGTGCTAAAACGTTAGCATTATGAGAAAGGAGTGGCTGTTAAGAAATGTTCGCAAACAGAGATGAGCTCTCAGAATCAGAAACATCCTATAGACATCACTAACTCAGTTCTCTATGTTTGCCATTTAAGACTGAAAGCTTTTAAGCAAATGCAGTATGGAAAACCACGTATAACAGAGGCAAGAATCTGAGAAATAGCAAAGAGCTGTTCTCCCCCCGCTTCCCCCTCCTGCGCAGTATTCATACGCCTTATTAGATGTAAAAGCACCCCTGTGCAAACCCAGCACGACAGTCCATTTGCCTGACCCCAGCTGCTTTTAAGAGTCTGCACCTTTAATGGAATCCCTGGATGTCCCAGTGCATCTGTGCTGTGACAGAACATGTGATTTCTAATGCAGTTTTAAAGAAGCTTTTCCCACATTGAATTCAGTCTGGTGCCTCCAACAAACTTTTCCAATGGAGGCATAAAGGGTAGGGAGGGGTGGTTCGAAGAAGTGCAACCGAAAACACCTGGACATCTGTAAATGGACACCTACATCCTGTAGAAAGTGTGAAACACTCATTTAAATCCTGTTGGAGAGTTTATACGCTCTCGGAGTGTCCCAGATTTCTTTGTACACAGAACACAATCCGTCCTCTGTGGATTAAAGCTTTCTTCTTCTTTTTTAACCTAAACTTGTAGTCAAACACTAGTTAGTAAAGCTTAAGTCTTGCATAAAAGACCAAAGCACAACGTTATGATCATTTTTATGTTTACAAAAAGTGCAACTTGACTTTTTAGCAGAACACTTAAAAAAAATAAAGGCTCTAAATAAAATTCGTTATATGACAGAAATAAAGAAATAAAAGGTTACTAAACAATAAAAAATGACTTTAGTAGTGCTTAAATTGCCAACTCTAGCTTTAAATAATTTAAAACAAGATACTAACCTGGAGAACCTATAAAAAATCTCCAAAGCACCATATAGCCAACTCAAAACACCTATCAAGTGAAAAATAGGCTCTAAAAGGATCATTCTAATACCTCTCTTCTTTCCATCTGAGGCTTAATTACCCATTCCCAACACGTTTGAAGTAAGTTTAAGAATTGCCGGATCATTCCTGAGCCTCGTTAGAAGAGTTTAATCTTGCATGTGAAGATAAAACCCAAATCAACATCTGTGTAGATTAAGCAGCGAGAGGATCTCTGTCTTGTTTGTGTCATTTTGATTGTCATAAAGGCGCCATGGCTATTCAAGCACACACACATGTGCACACACACACACATATATATATATATATATATATATAGATATATATATATATATATAGAAAAAATACATACTTGGTTACCTAATGTAACCTCGGTTCTCGCTAGTAAGAGGGAACGTGTATTGCGTAAGTTGCTTACGCTACGGGTAAAGTCATCTTTCTCTTGAGATACTCTTCATTATCTTCATCAATTTACTTGTTTTCCTTGTTTCTTTTCTTCCTGTCTGTTTTCCTTACATTTATTTTATTGGTCCATCTCTTCCTTCCTTCACAGGAAGTGATCTTCCTTCCTTCCTTCCTTTGCACTTGTCTTCCTTCCTTCTTTCCCTTTACTCTTGTCTCCTTCCTTCTAGGGACGGGACGGTATGAAAATTTCATATCACGATTATAGTGTCCAAAATTATCACGATTATCAATATTATCACGGTTTTCTTAAAATTAGATGAAAGTGTTCAAAAAGAACTGATGTTCACACTGAAAACATTTCAGGTTTTATAAATGAAAATCAACAAACAACAAATAAACAAGCAGCTCTATGCAGTTTTTGAAGCAAGATTCTATTCTATAGCATTTCCTTCTTTATAATGCCCGTCGTCAATAGCAACGCATTATTATACAGCGCACATCAATATCACAATCGACACGCGCTCGTTTCAACGGACAGCGCTCGTTAATTCAAATACAACTTGCCGGCCATCTTCCGTGTCCAGTTTTTGATTGTTTTGAAAATGAAATCAGAGTTGATTTATTGTTTACAGAGTTTGATAATATTGGTGTGATCATGTCTGGACTAAATCAATTTATAAATGGGTAAGATTTAAAACATTAGCTAAACTCATTATCAATTCAATATGTCCCCGTAATTATGTGGTAAAAATAAAATCGGTGTAATACGTGATGTATACTATCTCTTAAAACGTCACTCTAATCTTATTTGAAAATGTTCGTCGGCTCAAAGACACTTCAAAATTTCACTTCAAAGACGCTGCAAAATTTCAGCTTCACATCTATTTCAAGTTAGTGATATTTAAACTTGAATTACAGTGAGTTATTAAAATCGCGATAATCAAACACGGTTTTAATGATAATTACATTTTAAATGATAATACTAACCGTCAGTATATTTTACGTGGCTTTATCGCGAAACTCGGCTATTCGTCCCATCCTTACTTCCTTCCTATTTAGGCTATTCCTGCCTTGACTCTCGCTCTTCCTTCCTTACATCTATTCTTCCTTGACCTGGGTCATCCAAATGGAGAAAACACTAATGGTAATAATAATTACAAAAACAAAATGATTAAAAAAACATTATTTACAAAACCATTTATCATCCTCCTTTTACAACAGCATTTTACATGCAGCCATGTCCCACTTACAGCACACCTCAGACCTCTGCACCCTATCGCGCAGCATTTGGGGTAATTAAAATGACTCGGGCCACATTTTTGCCCCCCTCTTCAAGCTTGGCATTTAGCGCTGACCTGATTTCACTAGCGGTTGCCCATGACAGCGAGGGCTGATGTAATAGAGGAAAATGAAAGAGAGGCTATTATTTAAAGCTGACAGCGACACAGAGAGACTCTTCACTTCCATTGAGACACTCCACGCTCACCTCGGCAGGTGGAACACAATACGACGAGAAGAGCCTGGCTAATTTACCGTCAGCCATTTAACGGCGGCATTGGATAGCAAGATGAGGACATTACATCATGGAATATGAATGGATTATTGGGAGATTTTAACATCAAAATCTCAATGAAGTCATTTATTCGACACCCTCATGTTCTATGCCAATCTTACACTCACCGGCCACTTTATCAGGTACCCATGCTAGTGACGGGTTGGACCCCTTTTGCCTTCAGAACTGTCTCAATTCTTCGTGGCATAGATTCAACAAGGTGCTGGAAGCATTCCTCAGGGAGTTTGGTCCATATTGACATGATGGCATCACACAGTTGCCGCAGATTTGTCGGCTGCACATCCATGATGCGAATCTCCTGTTCCACCACATCCCAAAGATGCTCTATTGGATTGAGATCTGGTGACTGTGGAGGCCATTTGAGTACAGCGAACTCATTGTCATGTTCAAGAAACCAGTCTGAGATGATTCCAGCTTTATGACATGGCGCATTATCCTGCTGAAAGTAGCCATCAGAAGTTGGGTACATTGTGGTCATAAAGGGATGGACATGGTCAGCAACAATACTCAGGTAGGCTGTGGCGTTGCAACGATGCTCAATTGGTACCAAGGGGCCCAAAGAGTGCCAAGAAATATTCCCCACACCATGACACCACCACCACCAGCCTGAACCGTTGATACAAGGCAGGATGGATCCATGCTTTCATGTTGTAGACGCCAAATTCTGACCCTACCATCCGAATGTCGCAGCAGAAATCGAGACTCATCAGACCAGGCAACGTTTTCCAATCTTCTATTGTCCAATTTCGATGAGCTTGTGCAAATTGTAGCCTCAGTTTCCTGTTCTTAGCTGAAAGGAGTGGCACCCGGTGTGGTCTTCTGCTGCTGTAGCCCATCTGCCTCAAAGTTCAACGTACTGTGCGTTCAGAGATGCTCTTCTGCCCACCTTGGTTGTAACGGGTGGTTATTTGAGTCACTGTTGCCCTTCTATCAGCTCGAACCAGTCTGGCCATTCTCCTCTGACCTCTGGCATCAACAAGGCATTTCCGCCCACAGAACTGCCGCTCACTGGATGTTTTTTCTTTTTCGGACCATTCTCTGTAAACCCTAGAGATGGTTGTGCGTGAAAATCCCAGTAGATTAGCAGTTTCTGAAATACTCAGACCAGCCCTTCTGGCACCAACAATCATGCCACGTTCAAAGTCACTCAAATCACCTTTCTTCCCCATACTGATGCTCGGTTTGAACTGCAGGAGATTGTCTTGACCATGTCTGCATGCCTAAATGCACTGAGTTGCCGCCATGTGATTGGCTGCTTAGAAATTAAGTGTTAACAAGCAGTTGGACAGGTGTACCTAATAAAGTGGCCGGTGAGTGTATATGTCCTTTCTGTGTAAACAATGACAGAATTACACAGTGTCAGGCAGTTTTGTTGTAGAAAACAAGCCAATTGTCACGCGTACATCGTAAAAGATTACGCTGAGAATTGAATCAGATCTTGATTGATTTGGAGTCAATGCAGAGACGTTTGAATGAAGTTCATGCTGAGTGCTCGTATGTATTGATTGACACTTCTGGCATTCAATGCAAGGAAAAGCAACTCTTTCCTTGAATAACAACTTAGGTCTGAACATCACTCAGATCTTTCGATGACCTCAGTCGTGTGTCCTGAGTACATACGGATGGACCACTAATAATGCTTTTATTGAGCTTTATACTTTGCACCACTGTCCATTGTTGTTGAAGAACAGCCTGAGCATTCGGCTAAATATCTCTTTTTGAGTTTCAAGGACGAAAATTTCGAATTTCCAAACCGAGTTGAAGTCGCAATATCACTGACACAATGTTCCCTTGAGTAAAACACAGATATAATGATATAATACTATCTCTGAGTCAGACAGGTAGATATCTGCTCTTTGGGAATGATCAAAATAACTTCCACATAATTTTTTACAGAACAGTTATAATAGCGCTAACATTGTAGATGAATACACAATTTGTGGAATATGAACCACCAAATTTGAATAATTGTTACTGAGATGAGAGTTTAATGTAGGTAAAAAAAATTGGTTTGGGGTCTTGATAATTTTGTCAAGAAAATATGAGTGGTCTATGATAATAATAATAGTAATAAATCATTATTATTATTGACACATAACAATAAATTAAAATATAAATTAAATAAATTACAAATTATTATTGTTATTAATATTATTATAATACATAACAATGAATTAAAAATAAATAAATTAGAATCTATACTCCATTTATACAATATATATTATTTTTGTTATCTAAGATCTGAACAATAATAATAATTAATGACAATAACAAATATGGTTATATACATTAAAATACAAAATCTTTTTTAATTTCAAAATACAAAAAAAAATATTGTATTTAGATTTTTATAATATAAAATGATTTTCAGATATATTTATAATATTAATAATACATATAGATTATTATACAACATTTGTTTTAATAAAAAAATTTTAATACACTCAAGTAAAACAACAATACACATCCATGACCCGGGCACACCATCAAAGCTATTGAGATGGGTTTACAAAACCTTTTTTCTGCACTGATCAGAGCGTAGAACGTCTCCGGCGATGTGCCACAAAGAGTGTGGGATGCCGGCAGAACTTCCTGGGATATTTGTGAAACGCCATTAGCGGCTTGTTAGGAGTTTGTTGTGCTTTGGATGATATTTACGAAGTTGGGGAGCATATGTTTGGCAGACTAAACACCCACTGAAAAAGCATCTCATTAAGGAAAGATGCATTAAAGAAGCGGGTTTCTCAAGGTACTGTCGGCAGTGAACATCAGTCTGAGTTCAAGTTTGTTATTACCGTTTTTTAATGTCGATGGATTAGACCTGTCAGTCATCTTCGCACGCTTCTTCTAAGCGCTGAAAGCCTGGGTGTCCTGGTTGTGCTATGCATTCTGTGAGAACATGTTTAAAAAAACAGGGAAGCTATTTCTTTGCATGAGTTTATTGAGTTTGTATGTTTTTTAGTTTTTTTTCTTATTCCAGGAGACGACAATGGTAACTTTTTACTTTTTAGAACCATCCACTTAGACAGGAAACACCATCTAATTGACATGTAAAGCGACCAATCACAGTTCATTTTGTTTTTTATGTGCCTCTCAACCTTATATGAAATTGATTTGTCAAAATACACTGAAAATTCTGTGTACTGAGTTTGTAAACACAGTCTCATCCCAATTTGTCATATGACTGACGTCTTGGGAATGTCTTTTGACCATTCGTCAATATATGCCTTTTTTGCGTCCACTGAAAAAAAAGTGTAGACAAGCAATTTCTGAATGGAAATTGTTTCAGTTTCACAAATAATTACAAGAAACGGCAAATAACACATTCATTTAAATTTGAAATTCTGAAGTAGAAACACTGAAATAAGACTTAAAGACAGTAAGTTTCTAATTTTAAAATAAAAACTTAATATTCACACAAAAATATTACATGCAAATTCGTGTCAAAAAGACGATTAGCAGAATGAAGCTTAATGCAAACAGAATTTTGTATACTCCAGGAAGTCACACTGTGCCAACTAACAGATCTCAGTTTTATTTACACATAAAAAGTTTACATGCAAAATATCCATCGGAAATTTGTGTACTTTTTATTTTTATTATTATATTTTTACATTTAAGTTCTGTAAATTGCGAATTTCAAATACAAACTTATATATATATATATATATATATATATTCACACAATTTTTCATTATTAATTAGTGATTATTAGCGAATGAAAGCTTAATGCGACAGATTTTGCACGCTTTTGTGAAAGTGACACCGAAGCTGGTTTCCGCACTGAATAAAAAAATAAAATAATAATTGTGACTTTTTATCTCACATTTGCACATATGAAGTTAGAATTGTGATAAAGTCACAATTCTGAGAAAATAAAGTTGCGATTCCTAGAAAATAAATTCGCAATCTGCGATACGTAAAGTCGGAATTCGAGAATATAAAGTCGCAATTCTAGAAATAGTCGCGATTGCGAGAAAAAAGACAGAACTAATACTTTTCATCTAAATTCTGACATCTTTTCTCAGAATTGTGACTTTATGTCTCGTAATTGCAAGTTATCAGGCCAATTCTAAGAAAAAAAAGACTAACTTTTTTCCCTCAGAGCGTTCATATCTCACAATTCTGACTTTACAACACAGAATTTCGAACTTTATATCATGCATTTCTCACTTTATAACACGGAATTCCAACTTTTTATCTTGCAATTCCTGACTTTATATCACGTAATTTCTGTCTTTATATCACGCAATTCTGACTTTATCATGCAATTCTGACTTTATAACATGCAATCGTGACTTTATATCACACAAATCTGACTTTATATCACACAAATCTGACTTCTAACATGCAATTGCGACATTATATCACGCAATTTCTGACTTTATATTATCACTAATTCCGACTTTATATTGCAATTTTCTGACTCTATACCGAATTATTATTCTGATCTTCACAACATGTAATAGTGACTTTATATCACGCAAATCTGACTTTTCAACATGCAATTGCGACATTATATATCATCTCAATTCCTACTTTATATCTACGTTCAATTTCTGACTCTTTATATCTCGCAATTCTGACTCCTCATATCTTACTAATTCTCGCTACTTTATATCTCGGAAGTCTACTTCATAACTCTAATCTGCGACTTATATCACGCAATTTTGAATTTCTACTTTCCGCTTAGACTTCTGACTTTACATCTTGCAATTCTACTTTATATCTCGTCAATTCTGAGAAATAAAGTCAGAATTGCGACGATGTAAACTCTGCAATTGTGAGAAAAAAAGTCTGAATTGCTGAGATAAAGTCCAAATAACTTTTCATCTTTCATTCTGTGGCCGGAACAAGCTTCCATATGACACTGCGTCAAACAATCAGATTTAAGTTTTAGCATTACTCAACCAGATTGCGATCTTTTTTATGCAAAATGCATTAGTGAATGGATGGTGTTCATGGAAATGATGTTACTCCAGGGAATAATGTCCCCAGACCTGGGAAAAATTCACGCCTGATAATCTGGTTCAGCGGAAACAGAATTTCCCCCAAATTTTAAAGCAGTTAGTTTATCAAGATGGATTTTGTACCATTGAAATATGAAGCAGAACTTGTTTATATACTATATATCTTATTATTTCAGTAGTACCAGTAGCCTTCATGTACTGCTTCAAACCTTTGGGGGTTCCAGTAGAGGAATTCAAACTCTAGATTACTTATCTTTTGATTAATGGTTCTGATTTTTCCTATGGAATTCACAGCTTATTACAAAACCTAGACGGTCCCTCAGATCTCTCAGACGCGCGAAGAATCTTCTCCTTTTTTCCTTTCATCTTCTTCTCATTTTCTGCCTTATTTTTTTCAACCCACGCATCTTTCAGAATAGATTTTCTGGCATTTACAAACGTCCTAAAATACCCGAATGGCGCTGTCGTGATAAACACTCACCGGCAGGGAAAATCAGACAGAGGTACACAGGCTAAAGGCCATTTGCGATTTTTGTGGGTTGGGTGTTTGTCTTTAACTTCTAAGGTCAGGCTTTCAGAAATCGGCTATGGATCCGCCTCTTGTTTGGGGCCGAAATTACAGCTGACACATGTGCTGACAAGATTGAGGCAATTATTCGAGTTAGACAATGATCTACTGTACAGTGCTAAACGCTGCGGTTTCTTTCCTAGACAAGGGGAGAGAGACTTTGAGAGGCCAGGAGAAATGCCCTGATTCGGTCTGTGAACCGGATAGTTCTCATTCTTTATCGATAATTTAAAACATCTAAACACATTGAACGCATGTGATTTGTCCTTTGAAGTGGTTCTCTCCACAAACCCAAAAAGTCACGCTGTGAAGAATAAAACAGAACAATTCATATATAGCATATACACTGTCAAAAATTATACGATCAATAAATTACTGTATGACAACTTGCGTTTACTTTGCTCATCAAATGTGAAGCAATTTAAAAAAAAGTTTTAAAGATTCAACTCATTTAAAAAACCCTTATGTTATTCCAAACCCATTAGTATCTTTGTTCATCTTCGGAACTCAAATGAAGATATTTTTGATGAAATTCCGAGAGGTTTCCGAACCAGTACCAACTTTCAATGCCCAGAAAGGTAGTAAAAGACATCTGCAATGTGACTACAGTGGTTCAACGTTAACGTCATGAATCGACTAGAATACTTTTTGTTCGCAAATCCCACCTTGAACTTTATATTACTGAATTTGACTTTATATTGCAATTTTGACTCTATAATCCATATTGCGACTATAATTATTCCGACTTTATATCTCGCAATTCTGACTTTATATCTGCAATTGCGACATTACTAATTACCTTATATTCTGTTTATTATATTCCGTAATTTCTACTTTATATTTACAATCCGACTTTATTAATTCCTGACTTTAATTTAATTGCGACTTTTATATCACGCAATTTTAATTCATTTTCGATTCAGACTATATTCTTGATTTCTACTTTCATATCTCCATAATTGTACTTTATATCTTACAATTCTACTTTATAACTCGCAATTGCTACTTTATATCTCACAATTTCTGACTTTATCTCGCAATTTTGACTTTATAATTCTCTAATTGCGACTTTATATCATGCAATTTTGAATTTATATCTCGAAATTCTGACTTTCATATTCACACAATTCTGACTTCTATCTCTAATTTCTGACTTTATAATTTGGATTGCTACTCTATATATCTGATATTTTTAACTTTATTTTGCAATTCTCGTACTTTATAATCTCGAATTGCGACTTATATATTACGCAATTTTGAATTTATATTCTCAATTTTGACTTTATATCTCACAATTCTGACTTTATATCTACAATTCTGACTTTATATCTCGTAATTCTGAGAAATAAAGTCAGAATTGCGAATGTAAACTCGCAATTGTGAGAAAAAAAGTCAGAATTGTGAGATTAAGTTACAATTACCTTTTCTATTTTTCATTCTGTGGCGGACACAAGAAACAAGGAAACGTTTTTATGCATTAGTGAATGGATGGTGTTCATGGAAAGGATGTTACTCCGGGAATATGTCCCACAGACCTGGGAAAAATTCACGCTGATAATCTGGTTCAGCGGAAACAGAATTTTCCTCAAATTTTAAAGGAGTTAGTTTATCAAGATGGATTTTGTACCATTTTGTACCTTTCTGGGCCTCTAAAATGCAATGACGTCAGCTGTCTATGGCTCACTGATTTTATTAATTTTTGACATTAATAAATTTGTAAATTTTATTTTTATTAATTAATGACAAAAATCATTTTTTGGGTGAACTATCCATTGAATGCAGTTACATCAGAAGTAACTAATTAACTTAAAAAAAAATAAGAGTAGCTAATCCCTTTACTTTTTCAAGGGAAAAGTAATTAAATGACAAGTAATGCATTGATACCAACATTGTTGACATCAAATATAGGGAATCACAATCTCAACATAATTTTGGCACAAATTCATCAAAGGACATAACTCGGGTTAAACAAAAGTAAAAAATGTTCATGCACAATGGTTTTCATCCAAAACGTCAATATTTGATTTCGGTCACCACGCATGTTCGAACATAACCACATATTGGGTCCTGAAGCACCAACCACAACTCCACGACCTCTTTACATTAACGATTTAAGAGCACAATAAGGTCCCAGCTGATTTTTCAGAGTCCGGACCTTCCAGATCAGGTAATTAAAAGGAGTAATTGACTTTTTCGGCTGAACGCTGTCAGGCATGTTCGATCAAAGCAGAGAGGAAATCTAGGCCACCAACTACAGACTCTGAAAGACACTTTCCCTCATTACATTTCATAAACGGTAATGTTGCCAACCGTACTAGAATACATATCTCCAAATCTCACAAATAACACTGTAAATAAAGTATACAGAGGCGTTGATATTTTCGGTGTTGGTTTCTAGGCCCTGTTCCAGTTCTCCATTTCATTACGAGACTCACTTTTATCTATTTGCAATCTGTTGTGTGAAGAGTTTGTTAATTATAATCTGTGCAACCTAATGGGTTATGAGAACGGCACGGTTAGTGCAGTTATTAATATCAGTGTTTAAACCACAGATGGTTTCGTGCCTGCGATGTCCTGCAGCCTTCTGTTATATCCTTAATCTATCATTATTATCTAACACTAATATTTACTTGGCCAGAAAAGCACTGTGCCGCAAACATAAAGCCATTTCCAGTCAAGGTTGACATGCTTTTGAGTTTGTTTGTATATAGTACAGATCAGACGGTCAAACAACAATAAAATTGAAAGTTCATATTAAAATATAAATAGACAATCTAAAACTTATTATATATATAACAAGTTAGTTAATAATTACATACATTTATAATAAATTCAATATTAAATTATATATATACATATAATAAACTATCACAATGCACTTAACGTAACATTAAATTATCTGTCAAGACACCAGTCGCAGTCGCTATCCACAAACATGGCCTGGATTCCAACCTGCCAAGTTTTTTATGGATGTTATGTTTAATACTCATATGCAAATGAACCGTAAAGGGATTTGCATATTCATGTTGGACAACCACAAGTGCAACACCAGAGTCTGACGTAACAAATCTTCCTAAAAGAGTAATGTAAATCTCAATTCGACGGATATATATGACTCATATTTACAAGTTTTGCCAAGTGACACTCTGCCTGATGTATTTTAATTTCTTTGGTTGGTTTGCCAGCCTTTCTTAAATCACAGATCTATCAGAAATGAATCAACCAAAAGAGAATGTGCTTTTGGCTATTCAGATTACAGCTACAATTATCCCCAAGCCATTTAGTCCTAGAGCTAAACTTTTCTTTCAAGTAATGTCCTCCTACGAATTACATAAATCATCATAAGTGCCACTGATGGTATGTGTAAGGCCCTTGAATACGGCGCTATGATTCATTTGATGTCAATGGCATTCCTGGTTACGATCTATACGGGAAAACAGCGCCACCTAGAGTTCGCATCTCACTCCAAAGTGGACCTTATGTCTATCTGTATTTAGATTTTACTCATCGATACAGAATTGATTTACTGAATAACTTATTTAAAGCTCCTAAGTCGTTTCATGGCATACAGGTAAATCACCTTAATGCATGTAATTGCTTTGTTGGATTTCTCAAAAGTCAAAACCAAAGAGTGGATCAAGTCTTGACTGTTGCTGTTTCTCCCTGACTGCCCTCATTAGTTCAGTGGCAGCATCTTAAACATTCATTTAATTCAACACAAATACCGAAATAACATTCATATTGTACAAAAGCATTAACAAGTAATGAATATATACCATTATGATCCAAAATTAGAAGCTATAGAGAGTTTTGTGACTCCAATGTGAAACTATTAATATAACACAAAATTAAAAGTACAGTTAAAACTACAAACAGTAATGTTACTAATAAGCTATAAAGTATCCACGCATCATATCCTAAAAACTATATATATATATATCTATATATATATATATATATATATATATATATATATATATATATGCGCAAAAAATAATAGTTAGCATGTAATACTATTAATACTATGTAATATTATTAATATCATTAAACAGTATCTATTTTTTAAACATTAAACAAGTAGGCTAAAACATACCCATACATTCACATTAGCATATATATATATATATATATATATATATATATATATATATATATATATATATATATATATATATATATATATATATATATATATATATATATATATATATAATTAATAAGATAATTTATGTAAATATACTCACAGTTATTCGCTGCCAGCGTGGCTCGTAGCGCGCACAGGAGCGCGAACGCGTGGAGACTCAGCGCGTGCATCACCATCATCTCTCCAAAAGCACAATAACGCTTATCCAAGTTGCACTATATTCCCAGGCAGTGTAAAATAGCTCCAAAAAAAAGAAAAGCCAGTTCGGATCCCGTTCGGGATCGGGTCCAGCGGCTCTTCGGCTAGTCTGTCCTGTGATGAGTCGCACGAGACACTCCCCCATAGTTCCTTTTAAAGACATACGTTAGGTTCTTCCCACGAGACTTTAGGTACACGAAGTTGTTTTTAGAGGGTTGGCCTTGATATCTTCAGATCTGAGTCATATTCCGAACGGTACATGTCCAGCAGAAGTCAAGAAGAGAGTGAGGTCGGAATGAAGACTCTGTTGTGCGTTTTGAAGCGCAGACACAGAGTGGAGAGGTTGTGCGCTGTAAGCCGAATGATACGATCTGTGGAAAGCAGTTGAGTTTTGAGAGAGAGAGAGAGAGAGAGAGAGAGAGAGAGAGAGAGAGAGAGAGAGGGTGGGTTGTAGCAGATTTCAGTACCACATATGTGGACAGCGCTCCTGACGAGCCCCAGTTATAACACGACGCGTTTAAACGCAACATCTGTCTGTTTTAGTTTTTTTTTTTTTTTTTTTTTTTTTGCGGTATGCGTCTCAAATCTTTATAATATTATAACATGTCAATATAAACAGATTAAAATTGTTTTAAATCTACACATTATCCTTAAACTTTGTAAAATAACATCCATTAGGTACCAGTGTCGGACGGTGGTTGTTTTTCCTAACGTACATTTGCACAAATATGTGAAGTGCTGCTGAATATAGCGTAATAAAGAATGCAGATATTTTGTCTAAATATTTTCGAATATTTTGTCCGAATGAGAATAGTGCGATTTATAGTTTTATATTTGTTCATATTCGACTTTTGGTGATAAAGACACAGTTTGTCACAGATTCTTTGTGAGATTAGTGGCCCTTTTTTTCTCTGAGAAAAATCTTTCAGTAAAGGTTTGAATTTGCTCTGCTTTTAATCTCAATTCTGTTTTGGAGAAACAGTCGAGATGTTACAACTAGGACAAGCTTTCTAGTTACCAAAAGGACTGCTCACAATCAAATGTCCCGTTTACACCGAGAATAATAACTAAAGATGACCACATTAATATCCATTTATTTACTACTCTTAATCATGAAGGTTTCATATTGGCATTTGTTGTTTCATGAATAACCTTCAACTTTCATGGAACCTTTCCATTGGACACAGTTATATATAGAAAAAATGTTCTTTTGATCATGTTAACTTTTTTTTTTTTAAGAACTGTGAAATGTTCTTTGAGGAACCAAAAAAAACAACATAATGGTATTTTTAAGAGTGTAATAAGAAAGAAAAACGTTGCCTGAAAATAATATCAAAGATCAATATCATTATGAAGTCAATTTTCTCCAGAATGCTAATGTGATGCGTTCCCTTTGAGATTGGATAACTGAGGTAATTATTCTCTGTATTATCTAAAATACAAAGACGACTGCTTGGTGATCCATCATGATGGAGAAAAGTTGAAGACATCATAATGTGACTGTTTATGAACCCGGCGCAGGGGAGCACAAAGAAAGCCCAAGTTATATGCAAAAAGTTTATATATACACATTAATGCATTTTACAGATGAGATGGTAATCTCTCAGAAGGTTAAAGGGCGCAATGGCATGTGTTTGAGACTGGATTATAGGAATCCAGACTACAGGGATTAGGACATTAATCCCAAAGGTCATTTGGACAGAATGATATCGTCCTCTGTTCAAAAAGCAAAGAGCCTCTTTGATACAGTCCGACCATGGCGCAGAGTGATTTACATCTTGCTACATGTTTTTGTTCATAGATTAGCAATTTTCCAATGATGTTGAATGTTGCCACACTATAATTGCAGTAATTTTGTCATTGGGAATTTTTAGAGATGAATGCAGTTCAGCTATTTAAAAGTGTTTATAGAAATATAATTGTATTCATGCATAAACACAGCGAATGTTTAATTAATATCCCATGTGTTCAGAGACCGTATTCTCTATGACTCATACTATGAACAGTATAGAAAGGATAAACTACACTGAAAAAAATTTAGAGTAGGATTTACTTGAAAAATGCTTGCTAAACTATCTCACTCAGAAAATGCTAGTACATTTACAAAGATTTGCCAAGTAAAAACCTAAACATATTCATCAGTAGCTTTAATTAGAAATCTTTAAGTTAAATTTACTTGGAATATGGAATTAATTAAACTTTACAAAAAAATAAGTAATTTTAACTTGGCTAGTAAATACGTTTAGTATAACATTTCACAAAAACAATGATTTTGAATTTTATTAGTCATTTATAGTATGTGCTTTACTTAGTATCATCTAAGCAATTTATATTATATAATGTCAGATGTTAAAGCATCATGTGAATGCAAACACCTCAATACTTGGTAGACAATACACAATGGTGGTAACATTTGATGGGTCATATTTGTGTTTGAATGTGTCATTTTGAGCAAAAAATTTACTCGAAATGTCACAAAATGGCAAGTTACTAATACTGACAACAGTGTAAATACAGCTGGAAACCAGTGAAAAATTAGCCTCATTCATTATTCAAGGTCCAGTGCATGGTGGGAACCCCAGTATCAGAAAAGTTAAGTAATTTGTACTTAATTTTATTGAGTTGATTTTTACACTCGCTTGAATTAAGTACTGATATGGAATTTACTTAGTTTTTTTAATTCTTGCCTGCTAACTTTTTCAAGTAAATTACATTGTTTTTTTTCTCACTAGTATTTACTTCATTTTCCAAAAACTCATTTTTTAAATGCTGCCTTAAGTTAAGTAAATTCAACTTGGATGTTTAAGTAATTTCAACTTAAATTACATTAAACTTAGACTTAGAAGACGTTAATGTCCCAAGAGAGTCTATTTGTAGTACATTACAGGCATATTATTGACACAAAATCCAGAACACAAACATTGTTCTAATGCACAATGTCATAAATAATAAAACTATTTCACATTACTTTACATATATTCCTCCACTCATACCCCTCCCCACATCTTATTTGATTGGGTTATTCCCATGGGAATGAATGAGTTTTTTACTCTGTTTGTTCTCCTTAGGGTATCTGCATCTGCGACCAGAAGGGAGTAGCTTGAACTCCACTGAAAGTGGATGGAGGAAAAGGAGCAATTTATATATTAGCATTAAAGATTGGTTTCAGCAACTAGTTTCTTTCTACGGTTAGCTAATCAATATTTTTGGCACTAATCTGTTAAGTTAAAGTTCAATTGTGCACTCATAAAGACAGTCACTTGTCACCACCTTCTGGCTTAATGATGCAAGTTGGACAAACACAGACAAGCGGAGTGATACAAACGGTGAAAAGGTGGATAATGGTGACGCATTTCGAGGACCATACAAATATATACATCATTGGTCAAAAGTTTAGGATCGGTAAGATTTTTTATGTTTTTAAAAGAAGTCTCTTCTGCTCACCAAGGCTGCAATTTTTGATAAAAAATACAGAAAAAAACACAGTAATATTGTGAAATATTATGACAATTTAAAATGACTTTTTTATGCTAATATATATTAAAATGTAATTTATTCCTCTGAAAAAAGCTGAATTTTCAGCATCATTACTCCAGTCTTCAGTGTCACATGATCCTTCACAAATCACTCTAATATGATGATTTTATGCTCCAAAAACATGTATGATTATTATCCATGTTGAAAATAGTTTTTTTACATTTTTATTGCAGGATTCTTTGATGAATAGAAAGTTCAAAGAACAGCATTTATTTAATTAGAATCTTTTCTAACATTATAAATGTCTTTACTGTAACTTTTGATCAATGTAACTCATCCTTGATGAATAGAAGTATTGATTTCTTATTTATTTCCCCCAAAAATAAAATACAAATTCTTACTGACCCCAAACTTTTTCAAGGGTAGTGTTTAATGTAACAAAAGCTTTCCATTTCAGATAAAAGCTGTTCTTTTGAACTTTCTATTCATCAAAATATCCTGAAATAAAAATGTCAAAAACTGTTTTCAACATGGATAATAATCATACATGTTTTTGGAGCATAAAATCATCATATTAGAATGATTTGTGAAGGACACTGAAGACTGGTGTAATGATGCTGAAAATTCAGCTTTTTTTCAGAGGAATAAATTACATTTTAATATATATTAACATAAAAAAGTCATTTTAAATTGTCATAATATTTCACAATATTACTGTGTTTTTTGAGTATTTTTATCAAAAAATTGCAGCCTTGGTGAGCAGAAGAGACTTCTTTTAAAAACATAAAAAAATCTTACCGACCCTAAACTTTTGACCGTGTAGTGTACATGTTCTAAATATATATTTATACTTATGAATTGAGCTTACAGTTTATGTAATTAGCAAATGGCATATGTGTTAAATATGAATATATTGTAATAATGTTAAAAGGCGTAAAGATAGAGCAAAATATCGTGGTACAATCATTGATGATAAACTTTCCTTTTGGATTTTATGGGCTACATAAGAAAACTAGACAGCGTTTGAGTCTACTTAGGAAGTTAAGCAATTTTGACATTGAAAGGAGGCTCTTAACCATTGTTTATAGATCAATGATTGAAAGTGTTTTAACTTATAATATCGTTTCATGGTTTTAACAATCAAGTAAATCAATGAAGCAAATAAGATCATCGGCCAAAAACAGAGCACATACAAGAGCTATTCACAATTTTTTTGGGAGAAAGGGGCATTATTAATATATTCAGACCAGTCTCATCCCCTCCATTCCTGCTTCGAGATCCTTCCTTATTTATAAGAGATCATTTGTTCCATTGGCAGTGACTGTTTTAAACTCAATTCTCAATTGAGGTGTGTGAATTTGCACATACTCTATTAATTTAACTTATGTATGTGTCATGAATGATTCTGCCCGCTTGTTCTATCTTGAGGTATCCAGCTGCAGACCCGCAGCACACCAGTTTCAGAACCCCAGCGCCAGAACCTGGAAGTAAGGGGCGGGCTTACGTTGTAACCAACACCAGCGCCAGGGCCGTAAGTGAGGGGCGGAGCTTAGGTTTGAAACCTAATAACGCCACCTAACTTAATTCGGAGGGTATACACATTAAACAGCTTTGATTGAACATGAAACGTCCTACTGCTACGTATGTTATGATGCTACATTACAGTACAAAAAGTAAATTAAAACATTGATTTTGTGGAATATAATTGTATATAGTTTCAGTTATCCGTTTCTTTGTATTATGAGTTACTTCCTGAGCAATGGTGAAAAAATTAATACTTGAAACTTTTGGGCATTTTAATGTATAACAGTTTAATTATTTTAGCTAAGCAGTTTATACATACGTGCAGATTTATGAAGGTAAGACCTTAGTTGTTTTTTTCTTGTTTTGTTTTTTATGAAGGAGTTAACTTTGTATAATAAAGCTTTGAAAGATATAAAACAAGACAAGCATTGGAGGTTTTCAAAATTATACACAATTCGATAACTGATTAGACCTCTGTGATATTTTGTTCTATTTATTTATTTATTTATTTGTTGTGTCTACAAAAATCTTAAATTGTTTTGATATTGATGATAGGCTATGTATTTGTACGATGGATTTTTTGATTGTTTAATAAAAAAATAAAATAAAAAAACGAATGTGTATTTTTTATAAAATATACTCTATTTTCAAGAACATGTGCAGCATGCCTTTTGTTGTGTAAAATAATGTCAAAATCTAAAAAAGAGAGAGAAAATTCGGCATTGTTTTAAACGAAACAATAAAAATGTACAATGACCAAATCAAACCTAGGCCTATTTTATCACAACAATCTTGTATAAATTTAACTTACAATGTATCAAATGAGGAACTCACTCTCAGGCCCATTTTTCCTTACATTCTTGCTAAAATAACTATAATGCAATAATAATAATAATAATTCCGCCCCTCCCTCACTTCCGGTTCTGGCGCTGGGGTTCTGAAACTGGGGTTCTGAAACTGGTGGTGCTGCGGGTCTGCCCCAAGGGGTAATCCATCAGCCGGACGCTGAAGCTGCCTCTGGGGGCCGCCATTGTAGCGGACTATCTCCTGCTGTTAGCATCCCATTGACTCCCATTCATTTAGGCGTCACTTTGACAGCGAATAACTTTACATCTGAGGCGTCCAAAGACTCCATTTATCCATTATTTATTTCTAAAAGAAACACGACAATGTATAAAAGTCTCCATTACTTTGTATGTTACGTTATGGCCCCGTAGAAGCCGTTCTTGTAAAAATAGGCTAAAAATTGCGTCATAACCATCTCGACTGTCCGTCGCGCAGTGGAGAAGTTACCGTATACACAGGAGGAGAAGCTCGCACAGCCTTGCAGGCAATCTTTTACTGTCTTAAAGTCAGCCCATGGCATAGATAGAAGCAAAATGACAAAATAATTCATCAGAATACTTACAAAAAGTTGCTCCAGGTCGCGCTTCGCCGTCTCTGTGCACGATTAAAATGTGTGTAGGCACAGCTAGTAGACGATATACAACTGTCAGTCAGATTGCTCACGTGACATCTACGTCGTTGAGCCTGCGCAGAACGCTCGACTATCAGGAAGTGAGTGCCCATGTTGAGCTTCAGCTCTCTCCGTTGAAATCAACGGGGTCGCTGTGTTCATTTCTTTTACTGTCTATGGTCTGCCCAAACTCAGCCCACAACATTTTTTGGACGGGAAGTTTGGTCTGGACTCCATCCATTGAGGAGCAATTATGATCGCTTCAGAAATCATCGGGCCAATCAAATTGCCAGGGCGGGCTTTATACGATGATGGACAGATTGATCCGCAAGTAATCATCACGTTATCAACGTTCTCGCTCAGCTGGTGGTTCCGCTGTCGTGTCTGTTGTAAAATAAATCGACAGCGCATTAATTTTATTAGACAAACAGAGAACTGCAATCAAGGCATTTGTCGATCGGAAAGATATTTTGCCGTCCTTCCCACATGATTCGGGAAAAGTGTAACTTATCAGCTGGCTCCGATGGTAACTAAGAAGATGGGACGTAATGAAAAGCCTATATGGTCGTTGTGGTTTCTGCTTTGGTCGCACTCATGGAGAAGTAAGTAAAAGAAGCAACACTCGTTATTTAACTTCTAAAATAAGCAAGTTCTGTAGTTGAAAACTGTATGCAAAGGAGTTGACTTACTGCGTTGCTCTGATTGGTTGTAGGTCTACCGACTATCCAATTGAGTGCAGAGTTGTTGTTTTTTCCTGGTTCGGTTACGACACACCTCATAATCAGAAGCTTAATGGAGCGGTCTCAGACCATAGACAATTATTTCTTATGTGTTTTTTTTTATGTGGTTTGTAACGTGGTTGTGCCAGGGTCAAAGATGAATTTCTGTCCAGTACGTTTCATGAATGAGACTCACTGTGAGGAACTGCAGACACTCCAGCCAACGGTGACGTCACGCGCACCCTCTATTAATAATTTCTGAACATTGAATCTCAGAATTTATTCACCCTTTTCTCATGGTTTCTCAATAGAGTTCATACAAGTATAGAGTAGAAAAGTAATCATTTGCTCATTGCAACGCAGTGTGACAACATGCCCCGCCTGCACAACTGGGACCGCTTGCAGAACTATCTCAACTGTTAATTAACAGATATAAGATAAAATAATATCAGACTTGTTTAAAGTTAACACAAGAAACTTACGTTTGCTATGGTTAAATAAATGTTCAGTAATATCTTAAATATATAGGCTATATATTTTTAAAATTCTATAGTGTTGATTGCAACTAAAATTTGTCTGCTAACCTCCATAATGTGTCGTGTTTCAAATCAATGCCAGTTGGTACTCCTAATCAAATGATAACATTAATTACTGCCAGGTGGTGGTTAATTAATTGAATTAACGAGATGAATGCGTTCCTGATCTATAGTGTCTTGATAAGGGTTAGGCCACGTTTACACAAAGCCGGGTATTTAGCAAAACGAATATTTTCCCCTCTCCGTTTTCAAAAATAACATGGTTTACACACCGCATAAATACGCCGTCGAAGCGCCATCATAACTATGCTAAACCTAAGGCGGCAGTGTAGGGGTTAAAGATAAAGCCATGCAAGCCAATCAGAATCCTGGAATCGGACAAGAGAGAACCTAAAACGCCGTTTCTCCCAGTTTACACGACAACAAATATCCGGCGTTTTCAAAAATCTCCACTTTGCCCGGAGTTTTTAGAAATAATCGTTTTCAGTGATAAAAACGGCGTTTTCGTGTAAATGAGAGGGCAAAACGCAGAGAGAATATCTGCGTTTTCCCATCGTGTAAACGGGGCCTTAGTCTTGGGTGATCTGTTCTCATGTGAGGGAGATTTGTGTTTGGAAGAAGCTCATTTTCATCCTTTTTCTCTCTTGCTGTTGATGAACTTAAAGAACCAGGTAAGTACATTACACTTTGAAGGGAACAGAAGCATTCTGTTTTTATGTTAGAGTTGTTTACTAAACTTTATAGATGGTGAAAATAAACTTTGTGAACCATTGAAGTAGGGCTGGGCGATATGGCTGAAAACTTTATCACAATATCAGTGTTTTATATCGGTTCGATATCGATAATTATTGAATTTTTTATGACCCATTTAAAATAAGGACCAGGAGAAAAAATCTATTACAATTAAACATTTTTATTTTAACCTTAACCTTCCTTTGATTATAATCCCAAGACAGAAATGTCAACACAACCATGGAAAACTCAAATAATTAAAATCAAGGCTGAATCCAGCTTTTTATTCGCAGCTTCTTATTGGTGGAACAGATAGCGTCAATAAGAAGCTGCGAATAAGAAGCTGGATTCAGCCTCGTAATGTACACAGAAGTCACGGTTCGGTTCAGACATCACGGTTCGGTACTATTTTGGTACAATGGAGTGGAAAGCAAAACAGAAATATAGAAGGCATTTTTATAAATGTCTTAAGCCTTGTATTTTTAAATAAGTTTTATTAATAAAGACATATAACCAGTTTATCTATAGTGCACTGATAATAGTTTTATGTAATTAGTTTATTAAATTTATAAAAAGACCTTGAGATATGATTTGTAATTGTACCTGAATTAATTTAAAACTAATTAGCTATATTTGTTTTCCTTAATTTGAATTAACCTGTTATTCTCATAAAAAAAAAATTGAACGTTATATCGAACACATTTTTTATTGATATCAATCACGTGTCTATCGCGATACATATCGTCTATCGTTTTATTGCCCAGCCCTACATTGAAGCTTTCCTTCAGACACCATTACTACTCTTGGTTTGTTTGCCGTCCAGTGATCAAATGGATGATGGTCATGTTTTTTTTTTCCTAACCTTGATCATTCCTAACAGATATCCATGACTCGTTTTGATAAGACTCCAATTGCAAACAAAGTGACGGCGTCGATATGGCTCCAGCAGTGCAGATTCTGGTCTACAGTGTTCTTCCCAGTGAGAATTTAGCTGTGCTCTCTTACCACCCTTGACTCCAGTGTGGACCATCGGCCATTCTGCCTCCCTCTGTTGGACATTACATCTTCTTCGCCATGGACTTGCGACCCCTTTGCTGCCCTACGGCTCTCCACCTCTTTCGCCTTTGACTAGCTCCGCCCTTCCTCAGGTTCCACCTCCATCTATGGTTGCTGCAGCTCAGCCTCTAACCTCAGGATGGCTGCTTCCACTTCAAGGGGTCGGTGCTGTGGCCTAGTCACGGTCGCCTAGGTCTTTGTGTCTCACTGCCTCATCGCTTCTCTGGCTAAGTGGTGTGCTCCACCTCCATCACCTCCGGTAATCCCCTTGGTAGTGTTGGGACTCTTCACTCCATGGCTACTCCATTCTGCGACACCGCCGTGGGATGCAGTCCTGACTGTGGGCTGGGTCTCCGTCTGCCCTTCCCTGCTCAAGGCCACCCCCCTGGCTGTCACCACCATCTGCACCAACCTTTTGCATGGTTCTATTCGGCTTTTTATTGTCCTCCAGCTAAGCCGCATTCCTTACAGACGAATGCCTGCAGGTGCTAGTATAGACCGTTACAGCACAAAAGACTACATTTCATCCAATGGGATAAACATCGCCCAGCCGCCCGCCCACGTCCAGACGCCCGCCCGCCGTCCGCTGCGCCCGCCCGTACCAGCATGCGCCCGCCCGTCCACATACGCCCGCCCGCCCGTCCCAGATGCGCCCCGCCCCGCCCGTCCCAGATGACGCTACCGCCGTGCCCATGCACCAGCCCACGCCGTCCGTCCAGTCACGCCCGCCCACACCGTCCACATGCTGACCGCCGCCCCTGTCCAAGCCGCCGCGCCGTGTCCAGCCGCCGCCCCGCCCCGTGCCCGGCCCAGCCCGGCCCCATGCCCAGCCGCCCGCCATGCCGAGCCGCCGCCGCGCCCGTGCCAGCCGCCCCGCGCCGTCCAAGCCGGCCCGCCCGTCCCAAAGCCGCGCCCCCGCCCGTCTGCGCTGTCCCAGCCGCACCACCGTCCGTCCAAGCCGCCCGGCCGTCCGTCGCCCAGCCGCCCGCCCGTCCGTCCCAGGCCGCCCGTCCGTCGCCAGCCGCCTGTCCCTGTCCAAGCCGCCCGTCCGTCCAGAAGCCGCCCGCCCGCCCGTCTGCCCGTTCAAGCCACCCACACCCTGTCCGCGCGCAGCCGCACCGCGCCATTGCCCCAGCTCGCCCGTCCGTCCACGCCGCCCATCCGCGCACCACGCCCATCCGTCCAGCCACCCGCCCGTCCCGCAGCGGCCATCCGTCCGTAGCTGGAGGAAAGGTTGGTGCAGGTGGTGGTGACAGCCAGGGTGGATGGCCTTGAGCAGGGAAAAGCTGACGGAGACCCAGCCCACAGTCAGGACTGTATCCCACGGCGGCGTCTGCAGAATGGAGTAGCCATGGAGTGAAGAGTCCCAACATTACCAAGGGGATTACCGGAGGTGATGGAGGTGGAGCACACCACGTAGCCAGAGAAGCAATGAGGCAGTGAGACACAAAGACCTAGGCAACCGCGACTAGGCCACAGCGCTGACCCCTTGAAGTGGAAGCAGCCATCCTGAGGTTAGAGGCTGAGCTGCAGCAACCATAGATGGAGGTGGAACCTGAGGGAGGGCGGAGCTAGTCAAAGGCGTCGCAGAATGGAGTAGCCATGGAGTGAAGAGTGCCAACACTAGTCTCCCAAGTTTTTGAGGTGAAAAAATACGGTAAGTTGTTGTGTGAGGGCAGTTCAATGACAGATCTGAGGCCTTAATCTAAAGCACTTTGTTTCTGGTTTAGTTTTGCCCAAGTTTGATGTGACCGTAAACACACAGCAGACCTACAGCGTTGCAGTTATGGGACTGAAAGTTGAGTCTTGTGCCAAGTGAGTGATGCCTTATTTTTCTTGTCTTGTGGTTGGTCAGTTCTTTATCTTGTTATGATGTTTCCCAGATATGCATATGGCCAACCTGTACCTGGTCAAGCCTTAGTGGAAGTGTGCCGTGATCCATTTCCATACAGTCTGCTTCATAATTTGACCTGACAAGACATCCACTTTAAGCCACAAAGTTGATATTCTTCACTGTTTGTTTGGACTTTCTCTCGCAGATGTAATGGTGTCAATCTGCAATGGTGTCCTTTACAAACAAAGCTGTATATCTCTTGGAGGGGAGCAACTGGCACCAACAAACTGCTGTTGAATCTAACCACAAACAAGAATGGACGGGCTGCGTTCTCCCTAAACACTGCTAATCTTAAGGCTGATCTGAATCTGGTGGTATGACTTGTATTTTGTAAAAATTAAGACTTTCTCTAGCATGATACTGATTAAGTTTGATCTTCCCCAGGTGACCTGCTAATCCAGAGCTTTTTTATGGTTATAAATCGCCATACTTCACTACAGATACAAGGTTTGTTCAGCTTCTCCTACCTGTTTCTCCCGACAAGCCATCGTTTAGTGAACTGACTATAGTGAAGCTCAATCAGCCGCTCAAATGTGGTGCTTCGTTTCCAGTGACCGTGGAGTATTCATTTGTTGGAGAGGCTGGTAGCTACAGCGCTGACATAATCTATATGGTGAGTGGACATTAGTTTTGTAGTTAAGTTTGCTGGTCTGTTTGTTCCACTGCTCCGCAACTTGCACACCTATGTCTTCTGTCAGGTCTTATCCAAAGGAGTGATCATCCTCCATGGATTTCAGACGGTTAAAGCAAAGGCTGTTGATGCTGTCACAAGCGGCTCCGTGACGTTCCAGTTGTCTGTCAGCGTCGATATGGCTCCAGCAGTGCAGATTCTGCTCTACATCGTTCTTCCCAGTGAGAATGTAGTTGCTGCTAGTGTGCCGTTTGACACCGATATGTGTTTCCAGAACCAGGTACTGTATGATGTGGCTATTTTTCAATTTGGGAATGTTGGTGTGTGTCCTACAGCGTGTTGGTCCTTGTTCCAGGTGTCTCTGCAGTTTTCTCCAGCTACAGCTGTTCCTGCGGAGGGAAACGTTCTGATGGTTTCTGCTCAAGCAGGATCTCTGTGTAGCCTCAGTGCTGTAGATCAGAGCGTCCGGATCATGGAGCCAGGAAGACGTCTGAGTGCTGAAAGGATTTCTGTGTGCCTCAATCAGGTTTTTTGTTTGGGCTTTTAATCTGAATATTTCAGTGTGTGGCACTTCTGATTAGAATGCCACTTCAGTTTACCCCAGTGTCTGAAGTACAAGGGCCTGAATTTTTATCGCAACTTCAGTGTCCGTATGTCTGTTAGTTTGATTCTTGCTCTAGAAATTGGTACATGACTTAAAGATAAAATGTAGTGTTTGTATTGGTCTATACTAGCTTTTGTTACTGAATGTGGTCTTTTAATATGACGGTCGAAAGTCCGTCCGTGCGTCCGTCCGTGCGTGCGTGCGTGCGTCCGTGCGTCCGTCCGTCCGTCCGTCAGACACAAGGACCTAGGCGCCGCAGAATGGAGTAGCCATGGAGTGAAGAGTCCCAACACTAGTCTCCCAAGTTTTTGAGGTGGAAAAAATACGGTAAGTTGTGTAAGGGAAGTTCAATGACCGATCTGAGGCCTTAATCTAAAGCACTTTGTTTCTGGTTTAGTTTTGCCCAAGTTTGACGTGACCATAAACGCACCGCAGACCTACAGCGTTGCAGTTATGGGACTGAAAGTTGAGTCTTGTGCCAAGTGAGTGATGTCTTTATTTTTCTTGTCTTGTGGTAGGTCAGTTGTTTTATTTTATTTTATTTATTTATTTATTTTGTTTTTTTATCCTTTTGCCTGTGCTTGTCTTAATTGTGTCTTTGTTCTCCTACCAGATGAATGCCATGGGCTGTGCCTCTCTTACTGTTGATACGTCAGTGTTTTTCAACACCAAATTTGAAGACCAAATGCAAGACACATTTCTTGTAAATGTGAATGTTACTGAGGAGGGAACAGGTGAGCTATTGGCTGATCTGAATCATTTACTCTATCATCTTTACAAGATGTGCACTTTAAGCCACAAAGTTGATATTCTTCACTGTTTGTTTGGACTTTCTCTCGCAGATGTAATGTAAAGGCCTGCATTTAAAGAGTGCCGCCCGTCTGTCCAAAAGCCGCCCGCCCGTACAAAAGCCGTCCGTCCGTCCAAAAGCCGCCCGTCCCGTCCAAAAGCCGCCCGCCCGTCCGTCCGCAAAAGCCGTCCGCCCGCCCCGTCCGTCCAGAAGCCGCCCGTCCGCCCAAAGCCAGCCGCGCCGTACAAAAGCCGCCCGCCCGTCCGTCCAAAAGCCGCCTGTCCGTCCAAAAGCCGCCCGCCCGCGTCGTCCGTCCAAAGCCGCCCGCCCGTCCGTCGCCACAAAGCCGCCCGTCCGTCCAAAGCCGCCCGTCCAAAAGCCGCCCCGTCCGTCCAAAGCCGCCCGCCGTCAGCAAAAGCCGCCCGCCCGTACAAAAGCCGCCCGCCCGTCCCGTACAAAAGCCGCCTGTCCGTCCAAAAGCCGCCCGCCCCGCCCGCTCGTCCGTCGCAAAAGCCCGCCCGTCCATCCAAAAGCCGCCCTCTCCGTCCGTCCAGAAAGCCGCCCGTGCGTCCGTTGCAAAGCCGCCCCGTCCGTGCAAAAGCCGCCCTGCATAAAGCCCGTCCGTCAGAAAGCCGCCCGTACGTGCAAAAGCCGCCCCGCCCGTCCGTCCAAAAGCCGCCCACCCGCCCGTCCGTCCAAAAGCCGCCCGTCCGCCCAGAAGCCGCCCGTAGCCATGGAGTGAAGAGTGCCAACACTAGTCTCCCAAGTTTTTGAGGTGAAAAAATACGGTAAGTTGTTGTGTGAGGGAAGTTCAGTGACCGATCTGAGGCCTTAATCTAAAGCACTTTGTTTCTGGTTTAGTTTTGCCCAAGTTTGACGTGACTAAACACACAGCAGACCTACAGCGTTGCAGTTATGGGACTGAAAGTTGAGTCTTGTGCCAAGTGAGGTGATGCCTTATGTCTTGTCTTGTGGTTGGTCAGTTCTTTATCTTGTTATGATGTTTCCCAGATATGCATATGGCCAACCTGTACCTGGTCAATTTCTCTTGCAGATGTAATGGTGTCGATCTGCAATGATGTCCTTTACAAACAAAGCTGTATATCTCTTGGAGGGGAGCAACTGGCACCAACAAACTGCTGTTAAATCTAACCACAAACAAGAATGGACGAGCTGCTTGCTTCCCTAAACACTGCTAATCTTAAGGCTGATCTGAATCTGGTGGTACGACTTTTATTTTGTAAAAATTAAGACTTTTCTCTAGCATGATACTGATTAAGTTTGATCTTCCCCAGGTGACTGCTAATCCAGAGCTTTTTTATGGTTCTAAATCACCATACTTCACTACAGATACAAGGTCTGTATGATCGCAGATCTCCTCAGTCTAACTTTCGGTTGTTTTGTCCAGCTTTCTATTCAACGGGCATTGACTGTTTTGGCCCCTTCCAGGTTAAGTGTGGACGCAGTTGTTTATCTGGAATCGGAAATGCTCAGTCGTAGGAGATGGTGCCATAGCCAGATTCTAATTGAAAATTTCTGGAAATGTTTCATACGGCAATACCTCCCCGACTTGCAACAGAAAAAATATAAAACATTTCATTAATGTTTAATAAATGACAAGACAAATATGCTTAGTTCTTTGAGTTTTATTTTAATTATTCATTGTAAAGAAAAGCCAGTGATCAAGTCATCTTTTGCCTGCAAATAATATATATTGTACGCTGTGTGAAATAATAAATTAACACTTACTCTGAAGTTCATATGAAGCAACTACTCTATCTCTAGTGCCAGTTTTTTTTGTCAAGTTGTCAAGTATTTTCAAAATACTGTTTTCTAGGGGTAGGGGTGAACCTGTCAACACATGCCTTATGCATCAAAAATTAAAAGTACAACACTGCCCACCTCAGCATCACTGCTTTGTGCAGACTCTTCTGTAGCTGTGGACTCCTGAAACTCATTGCATTCATTGCAAACGTTTATTAACAGTGCCTTTTTAAAAGAGATTAGTTAGTACAAATCACTATTATGTAGAATATTCTAGTACTTCACTTTTACTTGTTCCTATGTTCTAGCAGTGGGTGGTGACTCTGACATTACAATGAACAATGTTATTAATTGTTTAGAAATTATTAAAATATAAAAATATAACTACAAACTAAATTTGTCTGCTACTTTTTGCCAGCTCTCTCTCTCTCCTAAGGTGTTTCCTGCGTTTTAATTAAGTTTTCCAATTCAGCTTATCCTTCATGCAATAACTCTTGCTGTTCTGTGGAGAAAAAAAACGGAGCTCGCTCTTTGGCCACTGCGAACAGCCAATAGCAGCGTTGCTGATCAATGTTTCAACTATCGATACATATCCCCTTTTAACCCAGCGCATGAACACGCAATTATCTCAGATAACTCAATCCAGGTATACTAATCCTAACCGGCAGGTGTGTTCGAAGAACCCAATTAGCCGGATCATGATGAGCACAATGATATTATCTTGAATGTCTCGTTTGATCTCAGATGTCTCGTTTGATCCATAACCTCCAGTAGAGAAAAGAACAGCAGATCTTCAATGGAGAATAAATTCATGGTGCAATAGCCACAGACAAACATGTGGCACACCTGAACCCAGCAGTAGGGGTGGGATGCAGGTTTTGTGGAGAAGAAAATTTCGAACATTTGTTTTTAAAATGTAAAAGACTGTAAGGTCTTTCTGAAGTTCTTAATAGATTGTTTCAAGTTTTTGGGTAAAGATTTCTCAGAGGAAGAAGGAAGATGTGTCTGTTAAATTATTTAACAGGAACTGTGAAATTGGCAATATGGAAAACCAGGAAAAATCAAGGATTGCAGCTTAATAGTATTAATGTTGAAGTGATGTTTATGAAATTAGTGGCTGGTAGACTAAAAATAGAATTTGCATACTATAGTCTTGTAAATAATGAGAAGGGTTTCAGTGATCTGAGGTGTGTTAATGATGCGTTGTTTGTTGTTTACGATGGAAATCTGTTTTTGGAATTTTAATTTTTTTATTTTTTTATATATATATATACAAATAATGTTAAGTGTTGAATATTAAGTGTTTTAAATAAAGTTTTGTAAACATCTCTCTCTCTCCTCTGGTGCGCAATCTAAACTCGAGCGTGTTGTGTAACCACAGTAACCATAGTAACTTTGATCTGCTTGAATATTTTAATCGTCTTCAATACATAATTCCGAAAGGATAGATTAAAATACCCGTTTTTTAATAAATACTAAATTATTAAAATTTAATAATAATTATAAATCTTTTTTTTTTGATCCGGGGCTATACAAAAAAACATCCGGGGCTGAAGCCTCGAATGCCCATGTCTTAACGATGCGCCTGGACCTCAACCCTGTCCCTAAACCTACCCGTCACTGGGGTTAATAGCGTTTATGAGTCTTCCCCTACCATCCTTGGAAAAAAATAATTGTTCCCCAGATGTAGATCTACATTTTGCTTCGTTTCGCTTGGACATTTAACGGCGTAGACATACATGCATACACGCGGATAGCTCACAATGCGTACAGATAGCGCGCCACTTGACTTAAAAGTGGCGTGTATGTATATGCAAATGTCATGTTGCAATAAAAGACTAAAAAGAGTTTCCTAAGAAAATACAAGCATTGTTGGCCTCAAAAACGGCAATCAGCACACTGATCCCAGGATAATTTATGGTCAATGATAAGACCGAGATATTTGTACTCCATCTCTATCTGCCCTCTTCTTATTATAGTCTGAGTGGGTGAGGGAGTCCCATGCCTAAAATCAAGGACCGACTCTTTGGTCTAGGACGTATCAAATGCAACTGGGAAGCTTTACAACAGTTAGCAAATTCATGCAACACTAGGCCATGACAGCAATATCAGCTGCAAATTTAATGATATGATGTCCAGGGTAACTACTGCGACAACAGTCAGTGTACAATATAAATAGTAGTGGTGACAAGATAACACAGTCTCATCCCAAGTCGTCATATAACTGACGTCTTGGGACGTCTTTTGACCATACGTCAACATACACCTTTTTAGGGTACCCTTAAACGTCGGTTAGTTGACGATCCCGGGCCGTCATACAGCTGACGCTTTACCTTTAACGTCAGTTAGGTGACGGGGTAGGTTAAGGGGTAGGTTTATGTCTGGGGTAGGGTTAGGATTCGATAACGTCATCTACCGACGTTTAAGGGTACCCTAAAAAGGCGTATGTTGACGTATGGTCAAAAGACATCCCAAGACGTCAGTTATATGACATCTTGGGATGAGACTGCGCTGGACAAGACGCTACCTTGTGGTGTCCCAATTGAAGTAAAGCGGACCCCAGATAATGTGTTCCCCACCCTTACTCTTTGTGGCTGCCCACTCAGGAAGTCCAAGATCCATTTAATTAAAGTTGAGTTTAGCTGGAAGTTGTCTCTAAGTCTGTTTGCAAAAACAAATGTGGGTGGATTGTATTGAAGTCTGCAAACAAAACGCGGGCATGTGTTTTACACTCCTCCAGGTGTGTATACAGATAATTGTCCACCCCCTCCTAAATCTGTAGGCAAATTGCAGAGGATCAAGAGCGTGTCTACAGGAGTTCATGATGTGTGTTTTAATGATCCTCTCAAGTGATTTAACTAAAAGAGAGGTAAGGATGATGAGGATGAATGGGAGACTTTGAGAAAGAGGGGTCGCAACTGCTGTTTTTCAGAGTGCTTCAGCACTCTGCCTCCAAAGTTATCCGGCCCAAGGCTTGTCCATACGCTCAGTCCTCTCAAACACTCAAGGGACCATTTCCCTCTTTGATGATCTGTGCTCTCCATCCCAGCATCGTCTATTACAGTCTGTTGCCAGGCAGAGACATTACCACTCACATTTATTTCAAATCGAGTAAAATGTTAATTTACAATTACATTTATCTAACGCTTTTATCCAAAGCGACTTGCTATATATGTCAGAAGTCGCACGCCTCTGGAGCAACTGGGGTTTAAGTGTTTTGCTCAGGGACAGATTGGTGTCTCGCAGTGATCCAAGTCAATTTTTTTCCCTGTGTTAAAGGAGGCGTTGGCCATCAACTTTATACCAGTCCATGCAGCCTTTGAATTCCAGGGTACTCTGTACCTTGTCCTTGTACTGACACCTGATCTTATAGCTCTCCTATTGACCTTCCTTTACATATCTTTTCTGTTCTGTAAGCTTCCCGAAGCAAAGACTTTCTTTTTCCCATTTAGTGTGTCCTTTAGTTTTTTCGTCACCTTAGGTTTATTGTTTGGGTAGACCTTGATAGTCTTAGTTGGAATGACCGCACTCACACAAAAGTCTATGTAGGCAGAGATAGCCACTGTCTGGGTCATGCAGGTCTGTTGAAGAGTCCTCCAGGATGTACCCTCCAGGCATCCTTTCAACATCTCTACACTGTCCTCAACCCATACCTGGATCTGCTTTTCCACGGGCTTAACCCTTTTCAAAACCTGTATATAGGTGGGTCTTATCTTGTGATCTGAGCCACCCTGGGGGGCCCTGGCACTGGATGAGTATGCCTTAGGGATGGAACCATAGCAGTCGATGATTTTACGATTTCGTGTTTGACAGGTGACATACTGCATATTTTTTTTGAGGGTGCAGTTACTTATATACTTGGGCGCATCTGGTGAGATTTCTTGGGTGATATTAAAAATAATGTCTGCTCTTGGATGTGCATAGACCACAGTCAGAAATATTAGTGGAATTCACGGGGAAGATTTAGTTTTGTTTATTTCTGTATTTGATCAGGGACTGCACAAAAAACATCAGTCTAAAAAAGATGTGGTGCCAGGTTATAGCAAAAACATGGATAGGAACATTGCATAGAAACTGATAAAAGTTCAATATCAGAAGTACAGATCTTTTTTTCACAACAGTTGTTTCTGCACCATCTGTCGTTTATCATGACCTGATCCTTGCCTGTAGCGTTGCTGCATCAGTCCAAGCGTACTTAACTGAAATCCATCAGGACAAACTTCAGAGTCTGGCATGGTATCATTTAGCCAAGTTTCAGAGAAGGCTAAGACACAGGCTTACGAGTGTTTGCTCGCAGCTCGTCTGCTTTTATTTTTATTGATTGGACGTTTGAGATGATAGTTGGAAGTGGAACTTTTTCTCCTCATCCTGAATCTGACGCACTCCTCCTTCTCGTTTCCTCTTGTATTCCTTGTCATTGAAAGTTCTTTTTATCTCCTTGGGGTGTGTTTACATTACAGTATGGTTCCAATCAGTTGTAAGAGAAAGTCTCTGCTACATGTGACTCCGCGTTGTTGGCCAGTTCACCTGCCATGCTGATAACAAACACTATTCGCCAAACAGTATTAAAACCAGCTCCCATACGCTTCTCATAGTGGCTTATGGTAACAATCTGTAAGACAGTGCATTCAATGATGGCTTGTACCGAAAATGATCGCAACAAACAACTAATCAAAAAAGTCCAAACAAAAGGACGAGACAGACAGCCTGTACTGCTGGTCGCCACTGTGCAGCGAGTACAACATGTACATTGTACAAGAGCACAACCCTCAAGACTTTTTTAAAACTGACTTAAAAACACGAGTTAAATCTTGAAAATTCCTAAACTTATTTTTGATGAGTTAAAGCAATGTAAAATTCGGACTGTCAGTTAAACACGTTATTAACGACGTTAACGCAAAAACCCATTTTAACACGATTTTCTTTTTATTCGTGAGATTCTTAAACTTTGTATATTTTTTCACATGCTTCTGCAACAGCTGCACATTGCAGTCTAAATTCCAAATAGTTCAAATTTTAATAGAAACAAATTTCCAATAGAAACTTTTTGGCATCCAAAAAGTTTTGAAAACTGGCGTAGGACAACGCATTCCTCATCCTGTCTGAAAGCACCGGATCAAGCTAGACCGGAAACACACTTGTGAGCCGGCCAAATAGTAGATTAATGTTACGTTTTGAGTGGATGATGAGCGTGAGATGCCAAAATGAATGTCAATAAGATTCTGAATTGAACGTTTACTTTTAAAAAAGTAGCACAGACACAGCTGATGCGAAGTTGTCAATGTTGTTTTCCATAAAAAACATTTGCATAAAGCAAGCCAATCCACTTTTTCATGTTGATAAGAGCATTAAAATTAGAAAAAATAATGGGACAAAAAAGGAATCTAGAAACATTTAGAATAGATAAAAATGTGTGTTTAATTGCGATTAATCGAGTTAACCATGTCATTAATGCCGATTAATCGCAATTAAAAATTTCAATCGTTTGACAGCACTAGTAAAATTATGCAAGATAAACTTATTGCTCACACATTTTTTTACAGTGTATTTGCAGTGTATTTTTAAATATTTGATCAATTTACAGTATATAATGCATAAAGTGATATAGAATTGTAGATATTGTTGACTGATTCAGGTTTAAAATGGTTTTCTCTGACACATAATTCCAGGAATTTTACTACCAACCTTCAGGAATTTCGCTTTCTCCTCATTAGGAATTCCTCTTGTCTTTCTCGCTGGAGTATCCATTTCCCATCTCATCGTTTTTTAACTTCCCAGCATGCTGTGCTCTGATCATACAGTTAGACTTACAGATTAGCAGCTTTTAATTTACTCTCCCCGCTCTCGCTTCCCCTCGGCTCCTCACGCTCTCATGTCTTCCGTCCGCGGTCAAGGTTCTCGCCTTCCACCTGCGGTTGAGAGCGTTTGGATTTCATTTGGTTAACCTCACTTTAATAAGCTGGGTAATGATAGACTGGACGGGTGCCATCAGTTGCATGAGTGTGAGATGAGAATGGTGCTGGGAAAGCAATTTCAGAACTTGATAAAATGCATGATTTAAATAAGTTAATAGTCTAGTCAAAAACTTGAAAAAAAAAGTGTCATTCACATACAGTAGTTAATATTTTTTCTCCCCAAAAAAGAACATTTTGAGCTGGTTATCAATGATTCGTTTTTATAATGATTCTCTAAGTGAACTTTGAACTTTTGAAGATAGAATTTACAAATAAAAGTGAAAATTGAAAAAGACAAATGGATTCACGAGAATTTCTGATTTTATAATCTACATACTTTATGAAAGAGAGGAGTGAACCAGCTCCCTATAAAGAATCAAGACTTTAACACTATATAGTACACTGTAAAAAAATATATTTTTATGATTTAGAATCACAACATTTTTTCTTTTGTCAAATCAACTTAATATATTTAGTTCAGATAACATGTTTGTTATTTTGAGTTTCTAATGATTAAATCAATCTCCTTCATTGTATAAACTCACTTTTTCCATTTCAATGAACTTAAAGTTTTAAAGTCAACCAGGTTACTCTATTTTTTAAGTTAAACCAACAACATTTTTTACAGTGTACAAACTAGAAATGAGACCATGTAATGCTACAGTCAAGCAACAAGCCCATTTTCATTCACAAATTGTATGTGATACGTCACATATTATATATTCCGACACTGAAAAGCGTTTGTTTGTGCGACACTGTTACTTATGGTAAAATTTGGCTTATCTCTTGGAAAGTTATAGAACTATTTTGGACACAGCTGATCTATAGTCATACCAAAAATGTGGAAAATGTGCCGCTATAGTTAGAAACTATTCAATGCTTGGATGAGAAACATGCTAAGAAGGAGAGAATGGGAGTCTTTCTGTGAAAAGGACACCGCGTTCATCTCCAAGAGCAAAGCTTTAGGGAAAAAAGGGTGAGCGAGAGAAAAGAAAAAAAAGATAAAAGACAGGAACAGAAAGAAACGAGAGAAACAGACCAAAGAAACGGTAAAAAAAGCCCCTTCAGTTCCAGCAAAGGTGAAGCCACACAAAGACAAAAGTAGAGCAAGAACAACCATTAATAAATAATGACATTATTTATTAATTACATATTGTGGATGATGTTTCCCATTTTTATGTTCTTCATGTTTTTCCCTCTATTTCAGTCTTTCTTCCTTTGTGTGTGCATGTGTGTCTGTGTGTGGTTATGAACTCTCTCTGTTCTTGGTTTTCTTTTGTCATTAAAAATTAAGAGGTTCAATATATATGTCCAGGATTTCATTATCGTTGAACTTGATGAAGGTTCATGCATCGATTTTAATTCACTGGCCTATTTGGCTCCTGTATATCTTATATCTAAAAAGTGACTAGTTACAACAATGAAAACAAATAGTCACTGGAAGTCATCTGAGACTCAGAAACACGTATTTTACAACTGATAAAGGTCTTGGGCCCTATCTTGCAACCGGCGCAAATGACTTTGTACACTGATGCATGTATCATTCCTGTTTTGCACCCACACAAAAGTGGGCTTTTCTCTCCACAGACGCACATCGCTAAATTAATGACGGATCAGACCTGTTTCCCCAATAGTGGCAAGACACATATGTATATAATGTTTACCGCTTCTTGCGTGCGCCTGGTAAATTCGCCATAATAATAACAATCCGCCATGCAATATGCGCACCTGCTCTTAAATGGTATGTTGGATGATGCTCGGATTGGTTTATTTCACGTTACGCCCAATCCACACCTATTAATAATAAAGCTATTTCAGACCCACCTCTTTTAAACTGGCGTCGGGCGTAAGAGTCATTTATCCCGCCGATAAAATAGCAATAGCACCCAAGACCCGCCCACAAAGTTACTTGCGCTTTGCGCTTGATACTTGCATTTTAGATCGTTAAAATAGGGCCCCTGATTTCAAACACCCCAAAACACTTTGGTTGCTCGGCAGTATTTCAAGAGTTACTAACCTTTTAAAGTCTATGTCTTTCATTTAAATCACTTGATCGACTTCTGACTTACCTGTTTGGTTGACGTCAAAGTCATGGTTTTAGCTAGGTAATGCAACCTTTCTATGACCTTGCGAAAAGTTCACTGCTGGGCAAAGTTAACAATAAAATGTTGAAAAAAGAAGCATTACCTTTGGAATATGTCAAGAGGCTCTCAAGGATGGGCTTGATTTACAGGCTTAACATCCTGGTCGAAATATCTCCGCAATCCACTGCAAATTCACATTCACGTCTAGTCCCATTCTCGTATGAAACTCCTTATTTTCACCAATGAGTTCCTGAGGAATAATTACGTACATTTTCTCTGGTTTATATTCAGTTTTGATATATTAATGAACTATTTCATGTTAACTTTGAACAAAGGTGTTTCAAATGTTCTTTGCACATTGAGAACACTTTTATCAAGGTTTCTCAGTCAGTTCTCCAGATCAAAATATTGGTACAGTACACTCTTAAGTCCCTGGGTTCTCCTTGTAAAGTTTACTTTTTACTTCTGCAATGTCATCTTTAATAAGAAATCAAACTTAAATCTGTGCTCCAAAGCATTCAAGATTTAAGTTTAAGTTGAATATCTTTCAGGTCTATGCACATTTTTGTTTTCTAAATGGAATATAACTACCACATCAATATATCTTAGTACCATACAATCCCCTACAAATACATGGGAAGACCATGTGAAGAGCACCAGCGAAAGGAATTATTTTTTAAATTGGCATCTATATGGTTCCATTAAGAACATTTAACATCCATGAAACCTTTCATTCCACAGAAAGTTCTTTATAGTGGGGAAAAAACGGTTTTCTTTAAGGAACTGTTCACTGTAAGGTTCCATGAAGAACCTTTATTTTTAAGGCCCCGTTTACACGAAGGGAAAACGCAGCTACTTCCCTGCGGATTGTCCTCTGGTTTACACGAAAACCCTGTTTTATCACAGAAAATGATTATTTCTAAAAACTCCGGCCAAAGTGGAGATTTCTGAAAACACCGGTTATGTGTTGTCGTGTGAACTGGGAGAAACAGCATTTTAGGTTCTCTCTTCAGAGGATTCTGATTGGCTTGCATGGCTTTATCCTTCTCCCTACACTGCCGCCCATAGGTTTGATATAGTTATGATTAGGGTTGGGTATCGAGAATCGAGTATCGATTGGAACCGGTACTAACTTTTTGTTTTTCCGGGAATCGTTCAAAAGTAAAAATTTCGATTCCTAGTTTCGATATTCACAGTCGGTCGACCAGAAGAAGAAACCGCTGAACAACACCAACGAAGAAGCGTCTACCGGAAGTGTTGGCATAACCGTGCAAGTCGAACATGAGTAGCTTACGTCGGTGGTCCAAAGTGCTTCAAGGCTTCACTTTTCTAAAAATAACGAAATCTCGGCAAAATGCAACATTTGTGACAAAAGGAGTATTTCCTTCAGAAAGGAGTATTTCCTTCAGAAAGACCATTGGTTAGCAAGGTTAGCTAAACTTTTTTTGACCCTGCCTCTTAAAAGAATCGGAATCGAGAATCGTTCAGGAGCCGGAGTCGAAACAAGGAATTGGAATCGGAATCAGAATCTCTCAAATTCAATCGATACCCAACCCTAGTTATGATGGCGCTGAAGACACACCTGGGAACTGAACCACAACAGTAAAGGTAATTTGTACTCTATACCACAAAATCCTTTCTCTTTCAGCATTTCACTACAGCTTTAGATTAAATACCACTCTAGCTTCCACCTGAAACTTGTGTACTTGGAACACTGTTGAATCCAACGATAAACAGCTTGCGCTAGCATTTGTAGATTGGTGTGATAAGAGCATCTACTAAACTTTATGTACTGGTACGCATTTAAATTTTAGCCTCTAATTGTCAACAACAAGGAGGTAAACCTTGTCAACTGAAATCATGCCAGTTCAAAGCTGGAGCCAGAACTGTTCTTCGACTCTGAAACCTGATAGACTCCTCATTCATCGGTATAGTCCAGCAGCAGATGAGTATTGACAGCTGGCTGACATCCAGTCAGAGCGAGCAGTGTGTGTTCACGCTCATGGAGATTTCTGCCTGTCTGTAACCATAGGTTCTTTACATCCGTGCAGAAGTGTATTGGACTTTAATTATGGCTTCTGTTTGCTCTGGATTAGCTGTACAATCTCAGCTGAGAAGCTACTGCTCAACGACAAAAACAACAACTCTTTAAACTAGAGATTTGTATTGAAAGATGGTGGTGATGCTGCTTTATGTTTGGCACAAATATAGAGTCACAAAATGTGTGCATATTGAGATTCTATTCTAGGTTTGAATCAACACAGTCTCATGAAAATGCGTATCTATACCACGAATGACATTTCTCGTGGCATTTATACGCCAAAAATGGTTTTGCGTGTATATGCTATGCACTAAAAAACCCTGGGGTAGGTTTAGGGGGGAGGGGGTGGGAAGCTTGTGCGTATTACATGCCAAAAAGTGCGTATCATATGCACGCGAAAAACGCGTACCATATAGACGAATCCGACGAGCGTTCTGTGTAGGCTGCCATCTTGTGGCAACGCCATTACTGAGCTGTTACCTTCTTATACTGTCAATGGCTGTTACCGGTGTGTAATCAAACCTCCGTGATTTTACTGTCTATGGTGATAACGCACCCTCGATGACCGCTACATCCAGGCAGAATGACTTGTTGGGTTGATGATGTTAGACAGTGGCCTCCAGTCACAGATGAAGGTACAAACGATCTTACAGATTATTTATGAAAATAGCTTGGCAAGCTAGCTAGGCTAACATTAGCTAACAAGGAAACTATAAAAAGATCTGTCCATTTGGCAACAAATAAATAAATGATGACATCAAATAAACGAATTCATGTTTTTCATGTGTGTCCATTATTTATATCATTTTCACATTGCAAAAGGCAAGGGTAAGGTACAGCTAGAAAGTATACATAATATCGACCAATTAGTGTTTTTTAAACCATGGAAAGAGGTTAATGTAACAGCAGGAGAAAAATTATGATACAAAACGTTACATTTAGCTCAGGAAAGCCATTTAATGACCATAGCATGTTAATCGAATAGAAAAAATAGCTAGAGAGGAGATTTTGCTGAGCACTATATTACATATTTATTATATTTTTTTTACTTATGTCATTAAATAATTGTTATTATAACAAAAACTGCATTATATTTAATTTAATTTGTTATTTTAAACCTTTAATAATACCAGCAGAACCGTATGGCACCAGATAGGGGCAGTCGACCTGGGGTATTTTATGTAGCTCACAATGTTTTCTATTCCAAATTGAAATTTTACTGCCGCCACTGAAACAATTTATAACGGAACGTTTTCACTCCACATTATAAAAGTTCTAACGCTAGTGACAGTCATAAATCGCAGGCTGTTTATTCCAGTGGACGCAAGTTGCAACTAAAACAATAGGAGGCAATGGCGCAACGCTACCCAGCAACAGCTCAGTAATGGCGCCCATTTACTTCCGGTAGTTTCGCGGATTCGTCTATACACGCCAAAACTGTTTTTGGTGTATAAATGGCACGAGAAATGACATTTGTGCTATAAATGCAAAACTTTCATGAGATCAGGCTTGTTTGTATATGCCTAATTAGATTTTAGAGGCCAAAATACACTACACCAAGCATATTATAGCACATTGTTTTTACTTTCGATATCTAACCTTATTTTAAATTTACACTTAAAGCAACATACACTCTTTTGACATTTCAAGCCCTGGAGTTCTAGTCCCGGGAAACTCAAAGTCGCGAGTTTACAGTAGGGAAATCATGGCTGTGCTGAAAATGGCAAGAAACCAAGGCAGAGGAACCGTCCTATCCGTCATGGATCATCGGCTTCTATGGAGAGCTCCGTGTGGGGGTTTGAAATCATCAGTACATTAATAGAGTGAACTTACCCAATGGGGCTTTTGGCAGCCCAGAAGACGATGTGCGAAAACGTCAAATTCATTCACGATGGCGCTCCCGTCACTTGCATGCATGCGTTTTGAAAGGGCACTTCAGGTCGCGTGGAAGATTCCCTCCTGCGCCTGTGCTGGAAAATAGTTGGCTAGGTGAGGGAACATCTGTTTTCAATGGATTCTGTCCCACCTCGCTGGGAAACCAGATGGAAAGAAAGGGAGATAAAAAAGGGAAGGAGAGGATGTGTCGAAAAAAGGCATCTACAGAGAGAAAGGTGACTAATTACGCCTCTGATGTCTGAATTCAGACTGTGAATGTGAATTACACAACTAACAGGCCGTGACTCTAGAGAACCGGTGTTTGGCTCCTTTGATTGCTCAAGGTATTACAAATATTTCACAGGTTTTATTTCCCCAGAAAGAAGAGCTGGACGTGCTTCCCATAGATCTAAATTCACTTAATCTCGTTAAGTAAGATGCAATTCAGTTCGGGCTGACAAAGCACTTCAGCCTTAATGGAGATTCTCCTCAGCTGGAAGACCTCTGGCTTGCGTTTCCGAGAAATCGACACTCATTATCTGGATCTGGTTATGGTGCGACAGCCTGACATTCCAGTATCGTGGTTTTGTGGGGTAAATTTACGGAACGCTCCACCCGTTCCCGTAGAAACGCCATTAGCCTCTTACATTAGCTAACCCTGAGCATATGCTGAAATTTATTAACTTTTACGACCGATGATAACGACGATAATTTCCATTATAAAACCATTATGAGGCGCTTCAGTAAATGCCTGTGATTTGTTTCATAATGGAGGAATTACACAAGCTGTGGGCCTTTGTTAACGTCATTTTGAAACAAAGTGCAGAAGAAGGTGAGCATCAGCAATGAGCCTTTTTGTTGTATATACTGTAATATATTCATATATATATATATATATATATATATATATATATATATATATATATATATATATATATTTACATTGCATTTGTTGAAGCTGAACAGTCCATTTCTCCATTTAACTGGAGCGTGTTCATGCATTATATTCACCTCAGATCATTTGGATTGCCCTTTATGCCCTGGAAAAGAAAGATCATCGAGATCTCTTTAATATTTCATTTCATTATCATAGATGGTAATGGAAATTCATTAGATAGCAAATGGAGCCAAACAATTTCTGGTTATGTTTCCTTCTACTCAGACTGCTCACCTGACTCCAATAATCTCAAAATGTACCTCCTCAGGAGTTTCAGAAGAGAACTCAATATTGTCACAAACTTTGCTCAGGATATTTCTGCAATAAAAAGTGAGATATTTCAGTATTCTACAGTTACCCACAACCATAGGAAAAAAAAAATCATACAAACACAGTTTCTCTTTGGACTCAATGAGATTAAATCTTACACCATTAATTCTACAGGTTTGCCAAAGTCTGAATATCAAAATATGTCATGAGCAAATGATCTGTGCTATTAGCCTGACTTCGTCATACTCATATTCTATTGAGAATATGAGTCTGAAACTGCTTCATTGGGCTTTGATTATGAGGCGTGTCTTAACCGAATCAGGAAAAAAACAAACTCTGCACTTAATTGGATAGTCGGTAGACCCACAACCAATCAGAGCAACGCAGTAAGGCAAATACTTTGCATTTCAAAGTTGTCACAGTTGTCAACACTTATTTTAGAAGTAAAATAACGAGTGTTGCTTCTTTTACTTGGTCCTTCATGAGTGCGACCAAAGGAGAAACCACAACACAGGCTTTTCATTACGTCCCATCTTCTTAGCGACCGTCAGAGCCAGTTGATAAGTTACACTTTTTCTCGAATCATGTAGGAAGGACGGCAAAAATGTCTTTCCAATCGACAAATGCCTTGATTGCAGTTTTCCGTTTGTCTATTAAAATTAATGCGCTGTCGATTCATTTTACAACAGACGCGACAGCGGAATCTATGTATCTCAATTCTCCAGCTGCAGTCATCTCTGAGGGAAACCAGTTAAGCGCTCTTTGATAACGTGATGATTACGTGATTACGTCCCTGAAGATCACCTGTCCATCATTGTATAAAGCCCGCCCTGGCAATTTGATTGGCGCGAATATTTTTTGCCAGATCATAATTACTCCTCAATGGATTCGAGTCCAGACCGAACTTCCCGAACCAAAAAATGTTGTGGGCGGAGTTCAGGCTGGCATCCAGGCTACTGTGCTATGCTATCCACATTCATTTTATACTCTTACCTTATGTCAACAATTGTCTAATTTGTTTGAATTTCTCCTAGGGATTTAAAGACCCGAATTTTTGGTCATGTAAACGCATATCGACATATCCCCATCGTGATTTGTGTTCTGCGCATGTTCTATTTGCAAGGAATCTTGGTCTTTTGAGTAGAGAAACTTCTCGAAACCCGAATAGTGACCTTAACCCGACCATAACCCGAAAATTGGCTGCATGTATACGTAGTCACTGAGGTAATTCACCTTTTCCACGAAGAATAAATCCCCATTAATCTCACGTAGCTTTTAAAGGCATCTCAATATGTTTCATAAATGTCTCAAATAGTGCCAAGTTAGCAAAGTCTCAAAATAAATGTCAGAAATTTCAATATGAACGTCATTTTTCAGTATGTCATGCTCTTCTTAGCAATGCCTTCAGGTCTATATTACCAGTCCACACTAGACTACAGGTGTCAAGAGTTACTTTCCTCTGCTAATGTAGCGGTCTGTCAAAATGGGACAGGGAAGGTACGGTTCTTTAAAACGGTTTCCTCTAATACATTGACACTCATCTTCTTTTTAATTTCCCCTCTTGTTAAAATGAAAGAGTTTTTTCCTGCCTCTCCAGCTGTCATCACGGCATTTATGTCTATGTTGGACTTCAATAGGCTCGAAGCACTGTTTATCAGACGCTTCTTTTCCTAAAAGAGTTTCAGACTCACCACCACTCATGTGCCGTCCGCCCAAGGGAAGCTCAGGCAGTTCGTCAATAGGCCCATTATGCGACCTGTCAAGGAATATGACAAGGGCCCATGGCTCTCTCAGTTACTGTCTGGGTATTGAGAACCTCACAAGAAAATGCCACACATTCCTACAAGAATTAAACCTTGTAGCGGTGAGCTATTTTTCTTATTATGATAGCAAAAAGAGAGATATCTCTCCATTGGAGGTATGCCTTGGAGTGCTACTTCAACAAGGTTTTCATGTGCTTTACCATAATGTCTCTAAAAATGTGGCCCTTTTTAAAAATGTTTCAGATCATTTCTTAACGCCTCGGCTATTTCTGAACATAGTATTTGGGCATCCCTATATATTAGCATGTAAAAACTAAAAACAAATGTACATGCATACCCTTGTGAAAAAGAAGTGCTGATAAAAGCAATTATTCTCACCATCGGCCATTGTTCGATTTTAACAGTTAATGCACTGTTAACTAACATTGACTAACAAATACAGTAAGAAATCTATTGCTCGTGGTTGGTTCATGTATGCATTACCTAATGTTAACAAATGAAACCGTATTGTAAAGTGTTCCCAGTATATTATTATCAAGTACATTATTTCCATCTTAAGCACTTTTAAAATATTATTCACAAAGCTGGTATAAAACATTGTTCAAGCTACTTCCATTTTCTTTGTTCAAAAAAATGTGACACCCTGCAATTGCTTTCTCAATGTAAGTGGTAAAATTACTGTCAATTTACATTTTTATGGCTTGTCAAATTGCATTAAAAAGGTAGGCCTAGTCTAAATTCGATTGTCCCAATGAAAAAGCGATGTAACAAACTAATCTGTCAAAATTCTAAACTACTTGATTGTTTTGTAGCTACTTCATTATTTTGCACCATTTACACGTCATAAAACCCAAAAGATAATGAGGTTTTATCTAAAATTGTCTGCTGCTATACAGACAATTCTTTCCACCCAATCAAAAAACCTGTTTGACCTAACAATGGAAAAACATTTGCCGCCAATAGAGCCACAAGAATTCCTTAGTACAGTGACGGCTTTAAAGGGATACTCCACTTTTTTTGGAAATAGGCTCATTTTACAACTTCCCCGGAGTTAAACAGTTGAGTTTTACCATTTTCGAATCCATTCAGCCAATTTTCTGATATTTAGAAGACTATCAGTAACCAAACAGTTTCTGGTCTCATTGACTTCCATAGTATAATTTTTTCCTACTATGGAAGTCCACGAGACCAGAAACTGTCTGGTCACTGATATTATTTAAAATAAAAGTTTGGTTTAAGAAATGATCACAGAAACATATCACTACTAAATGTACTACTCAAAGTAATAAAAGTAATATTATACTTTCGGATGAATATCTTATTACCAAGATATTTTTTTCATCCATGTTTTATATACAGTTCTGTTGTGCAAACAAGCTTCTAGTTGTACAGCATCTTCTTTAACAAAAAAATAAATAAAAATGCAATTTTGTGTTGTAAAATAGTTTAAAACTACAATTTAAAAGCTTGATTACATTTTTAAAGTTGATTTAAATTTGTATTAAATCATAAAACACAATAAAAACACCAACAAAATGGATTTAATGGGGCCTTATTGGAGTAGTTCACTTTAAAAAAAAAAAAACAACTTTTGCTGATAATTTACTCACCCCCATGTCATCCAAGATGACCATGTCTTTCTTTCTTCAGTCGAAAAGAAATTAAGGTTTTTGATGAAAACATTCCAGGATTTTTCCCATATAATGGACTTTACTGGTAACCAAACGGTTCAAGGTCCAAAAAACAGTTTCAGTGCAAAATGTTCAAAGGGCTTTAAACGGTTCCAGGCGATAACGATCAAGCAAAACGATCGCTCATTTAAAAAAAAAAAGAATATTCATTCATTCGTCAATTCATTCATTGAATGAACCAAACGACTCAGAAAAAGATTAGTTCATTTTGATGAACGAGTTTGAACAGGAGAGTCACGAACGCGCAACACAGAACAGAGCAAGGCGACCATTTGAGCTTATAAAACTTAAACTTTGGTATTTTTTCTTTTTAAATGAGTGATCGTTTCGCTTGATAAGACCCACATTCGTCGTCTGGAATCGTTTAAAGCCCTTTGAACAGTTTGCACTGAAACTGTCTTTTGGACCTTGAACCGTTTGGTCCCCATTGAAGTTCATTATATGGAGAAAATCCTGGAATGTTTTCATCAAAAACCTTTATTTCTTTTCGACTGAAGAAAGAAAGACATGGACATCTTGAATAGACATGCTGGGGAAGAGTAAATTATCAGCAAAAGTTTTTTTAAAAGTGAACTACTCCTTTAAAATAAAAAAGTAGCTACTCTGCAGAGTTTAATTGTGAACAAACAAGTTTACATTCATTCTCAAGGTCTAACAAATACTAGGAAGAATTTCCTTCCCCATTAATGAATAGTGTGATAAATATCGATATTGTGTGATACTGAAAACATGATAGTGATATATCACCAAGCCCTAACCATGACCTTAAAACAGTTCCATTTCCACGGTCCAGTTCTAAAGACAAATCTCTCTCTTCTTCAGCCTCCTGGGCTCCCCGGAGTTAGTACAGTTGTGCGGGGAGGACGATGTCGTTCATTAGCTAAACAGGGTCAATGCGGTTTCTATCCCTCCCACATGCAGAATCCACAAATTCAGCTACACTGCCTGTTCCCTCAGCAGCGGCCCACACAGCAGGTGTTTATGGGTAATTGCTGTGTTTGGCGCTTTAGATTGTTTGTGCTGATGATGGCAGTTCCTTTTCAGGCATGACTGTAATTTTAGGATAAACACTTTGCTACTATGCATACATTTAAACAGCAGAACGGCACTAGTCATCGAGTACGCGATCCAAGATGACGGTTTCAAACCCACTGTTCAGGTGTCATTCACAATTTGATCAAACACGAACAGTTACTAGTCAGAATAGTGCAAGGAATTGTGGGATACGCACTAAAAAGGGAAATGGATATTTAAAACCATCCTTGAACACGCTTGTTACAAGAATTTTCTCTGAAAGGTTACTTAAATTTTACCTTCATTAACATAAAAAGCTTCCGTTTCCTCCATTCCACTCTCCACCGCATCTGATGATCTCCATCCGAGTGAAATCTACATTTTGCGGAAATACTGAGGGTTAGAGTTGCATTAGACGGGCTCTCTACTCAATATTGAGCAAATAAAGCATGGATATGAGAGATCTCAAAACCATCCATCCAGCTGTACTTGAATTAGTCTTCCAGCTGGGGCAATCTGGCGTATGTGTGAGAGAGAGGCGAACACCTGAACGTATTAGAAGAGTTGTAAAGACACCTGGAACGAAACAAAAATAACTGCTCTACTTCCACCCTGGTATTTTCTGATGTATTTTCAGTGAATCCACAGGTGGGAACTGTTGCATGTAGCAAGTGTGGTATTTTAAATTCTTCTCAGTGCTTCTGTTCCTTTTCCAGCCGCCTTTAACTAAAAGAGCACTAGAAAGACTGCACAATAAGTTCGAAAATTAAATCTCACTGGGTTGGGTACAAGCTTTAAAATAAAAGCTATTTGGAGCACCTATGATAAGTCCAAAAAGTCCTCCTCTTATTGGTTATAAGTTATATCTTATTGGTTATATTTTTTTGTTTCTGCAGATTATTGTACAGGTTGTACTATATAGGTATAATCCATTAAGAAAGGAGCAACTATAAATAAATAGTGCATATTTTAAATATTAAAGGGATAGTTCACCCAAAAATATTTCTGCGTTTTCTGCGTAAAATAAAAAAAAAAAAGTAAAAAATTTTAGCTTCATCGGAATGGTCCGAAACTTGGTGCCTTTATTGGTACTTGGTATATGAACACCCCCAAAAAAATGGGGACAGGATTTGAAAAGTCTAAGAGGTCGTAAAAAAAATAGTCACACTCAGGACCTTTGGGTCAAAAATAACCCGCATTGGAAATGAATGGAAAATTGGCAAAAATGGTAGTTTTTTTGTGTGTACAATCTACAAATCAGCAACGATCTTGAAAAAAAGCACACAACAGTGAAGGGGTGAATCTATAAAACATGCAACAGTCCACGCATACACATACGCACACACACACGCACACATACACACACACACACACACACACACACACACACACACACACACACACACACACACACACACACACACACACACACACACACACACACACACACACAAACACACCTTTATACACAAACACACCAAAAAAATTAAGATTATTCATGTGTTTTGTATTTTTAAAAAGCTTAGTTTGTCCACTGAGATGGCATCCATCTAATTTCAAAAATTGCTTTTATGAGGCCTAGGCTTGACTCCAAAATGAAATACAGCTTTAAAAAAAAATATATATATATATATATATATATATATATTCAATGGGGGGATTTTTGGTCATAATTATTGCATTAATACTAATTATAAATTTTGTAATTTTTGAAATTTTCTCAAAACACCAAAAAAGAAAAGAAAAAAATATTTAAAAAAAATATGATTTTGTTTTTTAAATATGAATCCCGCCCTTTGGGTCAATTTTGACCCAAAGGTCCCGAGTGTGACTGTTAAACAAGTAACCCCAGAGGGTTAACATTTTTAAGTTGATTTAACTGGAAAAAGTGAGTTAATACAATGAAGGAGATTCATTTAATCATAAGAAACTCAAAATAATAAGTTATCTCAACTAAATAAATTAGTATAAAGTTGATTTGACAAAAAAAATATGTTGTGATAACAAATCACAACATGAAAATATTTTTTACAGTGATTTTTGAATGGGTTTTTGCTAAATCGTCTGAAATAAGGTCTGTGGTGAACAAAGCCTTTAAATATTTTCACGTTTTGATCTATGACATAAAACACACCACTTATAACCTGCTTGTAGTTTTTAAAACTTGTGTCTGCTTGTATTTTTTTTACTTTATATAGGCTTCAAAATGTATAAGATTGGATTAATTTGTAAAGATTATCTTGATAGACAAAACGTGTAAGGGTACACAAGTCTTTGTTGAACACAGATCTTTTTTTCCCAAAAGTCTATGGGGAAGATGTACAGCTTTTCAATCGAGGGAACCCATGCGCCACAAGCTTCCGAGTTGTCCTACAAAGTGACGTCATCACTTCGGCACTCTATTTAATTTACAATTCAAATGATCTATTAAAATTACATTATTTTTTTTAAGAAGAAGAATGCTTTTACATGCTTTTCTAAAAGTTTTAGGTTGCAAGATGCTAGAACATATTTGAACATTTTTTTTGTATTTACTCTATGGAGACTACATGGTTTCAAAGTTCATTTACTTCAGGCCAGGGTCACAGAATATTACTTGTTACAATTAAATATAATTTACCATTCAGTCTGCAGGAAAAGGCACCTTCTTTCCCTGCTCCATTTTTATTTGTGACTCAGAACAGATCATCCATTAATGCCCCACCTTTGAAGGAAGTTTCATTAGATTATTTATTTGTTTGTCTGTTAGAGGAAATGAGAAGAAATGGAACCGACCTTGCCAGCCAAAATGTTTCTCTTAATAGATAAGGCCGGCTGGATATGCTGTCCCTGGGCTATTGTGTTTAATGAAAATGAAGACCCTCTCTACCCCGCAGAGGACTCTGCAGGTGCCAAGCTCTGATCTATTATTCTCAGACAGAGAGAAAGAAAGAAAATGGCACAAAAGAGAGACCAGCGTTTTTCAGGCCTTGTATGAAATTGTCATCTTGCTCTTTTCTTGAATTCCGTCTCCTGGCGTACAGTCGTACCAGCGTCGCTCTGAATGAAGCGTTCCGGCATCGGGCACTTACATTAATCTTCGTCTTAGATTGAATTTCACCAGCACTGATTCATTATCGAAGGTCTCGGTCAGGCCAGAGCCACGGCTGACACAAAACCGGCCCATAATGCTTAGGTTGCAATTGCATCGATCTGAAACAGCTATGGAAAGATCCACACATACACAGCCAGTGATTGTGGCTGATAATCAACCCGCAGAATGCCGCCCCCTGAAATTGAGAAACTGCAAGACGACCGAACGGCACAGAAACATGCTACACTTCATACTGTACTGTAAGTTCGCAAATATGCACTGTAAAAATGAATATGCTTTATCTAATCAATAAAATTGCGACAACAGATTACAAGCAATATTAATAATTAAATTGAACAAATTTGAATTGAGCAGTAATTAATCAAAATATTCCTTAAAAGTTAACCATTTAAAATGAGTAAAGTTTACAGACAGATGTCAAATATTAATTATTTTATATTATCTTTATTTTATATTGACAACATTGAAGACACCTGATGTTAACAAGCAGAATCACTGAAGGAGAAAACCGTAATATTAAAACAAACCTAAAACAAACACTGAGCACCATAAGGGTGACTTAAACATACTTTTTTAAAAAAAGTTACTCATTTTAAATGGTTAACTTTTAATGAATTAATTTGATTAATTATTACTCAATTCTATTGTTAAATTTAATTAATAATATTTGCTTGTAATCTGTTGCCACAATTTTTTGGATTAGATAAAGCGCATTAATTTTTACTTAAAGTGTGTAATTACCGTACATTATTAGTTGTAAACTTGTCAACAGTTTAGCTAAAATTTATTATTACAGGTAGGGTTGGGTATCGTTTGAATTTGAACGATTCCGATTCCTTGTTTCGATTCCGGTTCCTAACGATTCTCGATTCCGATTCTTTTAAGAGGCAGGGTCAAAAAAAATTTAGCTAACCTTGCTAACCAACGGTCTTTCTGAAGGAAATACTCCTTTCTGAAGGAAATATTCCTTCTGTCACAAATACTCCTTTTGTCACAAATGTTGCATTTTGCCGAGATTTCGTTATTTTTAGAAAAGCGAAGCCACACTTTGGACCACCGACGTAAGCTACTCATGTTTTGACTCGCGCGGTTATGCCAACACTTCCGGTAGACGCTTCTTCGTTGGTGTTGTTCAGCGGTTTCTTCATTCGGTTGACCGACTGTGAATATTGAAACTAGGAATTCGAAATTTTAACTTTTGAACGATTACGGGAAAAACAAAAAGTTAGTCCCGGTTCCAATCAGATACTCGATTCTCGATACCCAACCCTACTTACAGGTGTACAATTCTTGTTAAAAATAGCAGTTTTTAAATAACAAAATAAGCTGGTTTAGCTTTTTCGTTGTCTAATTAAAAATTGTGATTTTATATTTTTCACGCCCAAATCAAAATTTATGCAAGGACCGTGTACAAACATCTTTTTTTACTATGGTTACTATGGTGGTTATCAGTACATTTTAAAGTATCAGTACATTTATTTTGCAGTGAAATTTAAAATAATGCTAAAACCTCTAAAAATACATTTTAGTAAAAGTGCAAGGCCTCAATTGATTTATTGATTTATGAGATTGAGCTTATGCAGCTAGAAAGATTGAGTTTACACTTTTGCGTAAAGTTTGTTTCAGTTTTTTACTGTTGTACTACAACGTTTTGAACAATTCAAAATAAAAATAAAAAAAAATGCCTGAATTCTGAAAACTATGTATGTTATTTTTAGTAACCCCTTACACCTAACATATTTTACAGTGTCCTTGTTACAAATGTTAAATGTAATTACTTGATGTAATTAATTAAATGAAAAAAAAACTTTTGCTGGTAATTTACTCACCCCATGTCATCCAAGATGTCCATGTCTTTCTTTCTTCAGTTGAAAAGAAATTAAGGTTTTTGATGAAAACATTCCAGGATTTTCTCCATATAATGGACTCCAATTGGGACCAAACAGTTCAAGGTCCAAATGACAAACTTAAACTTTTTTTTTTTTTAAATGACCGATTGTTTCACTAGATAAGACCCTTATTCATTGTCTGGTGTTGTTCAAAGCACTTTGAAGCTGCACTGAAACTGTCATTTGGACCTTGAACTGTTTGGTCCCCATTAAGTCCATTATATGGAGAAAATCCTGGAATGTTTTCATCAAAAACCTTAATTTCTTTTCGACTTAAGAAAGAAAGACATGGACATCTTGGATGACATGGGGGTGAGTAAATTATCAGAAAAAGATTTTTTTAAAAGTGAACTACTCCTTTAAACTTGTTCAAGTAAATGTTAAAAACTGTATAAAAAGCTCAAATTTACAAGTCGTATGTGACCTTAATTTAATTAAAAAATGTTTTGCTACTGCAGCTTGAAGACTTCTTTATGTAAACAACCTCTTGAATTTGACTAAGGTCAGTGGCACAGTTTCACGTTTGTTTTGTCTATCGCTCTTATTGTAGAAGAGCAAGACAACATGAACATGATAGGCAAATAAACAAACAAGCTACCAATGTTGGAAGTGATAAACAAGTATTGGTTTTCTCTGTCATGATGTTCACAACATTTAAAGAAAAAGATGGGACAGTGCTACCGCAATCCTTGTCTGAACTCCACAGGCTTTGTTTTCTGTTTGAGAGAACAGAGTAATGCAGTTATATGGCTGTTTTCAGACTCATGCAGGATGCTTACAGTCATTGGAAAGAAATGCATTACAAAAATAAAGAAAGAGAGTCCCAATATCGCTGAGACAAATAGTGGCAGCAGCACTTGTGAAATATTTGTTTTTCTTCTATATATCTGTTCTTTGTCTACATTATTCTGCAACATCTCAGTGGAGATCTCAGTGCAGTTCAGAAGTGTGCTTTATAAAGGAAATCTCGTCAGCCGCAGCATCTTCCTCCGCGGTAGGGCCAATATTTGCTCTGAGATGTTTCTGCATGTCACTGGGCTGTGTATGAAGAGATCCAATAATGGCTGAGGAATGTTTCCCTTTCCCATGACTTTTATTACGAAACCTTGCTGCGAAAGAACCTGATGATGAACGTCCATAAGGGGAGTGTAATTAACTCTTTCCCCACCATTGACCGAATTTTTCGTAATTTCTGACATGCTTTTCCCACGCAAATGACACGCTTCTCCCACCATTGACGGAATTTTCCGTCGTTTATGATAACGCTTCACCACCAATGATGGAGTTTTCCATCTTTTATGACATAACGCTTCCCCGGGATTGGAGTTTTCCTTTAATTTATGACATTACTTCCCCGTAATTGCCGTAATTTTTCATAATTTATGACACAACGCTTTACCTTCATTGCTGTAATTTTCCATAATTTATTACACAAAGCTTCCCCAACATTGACGTAATTTTACACTTCCCCTACCATTGACAGAATTTTGCGTCATTTACTGTGCGTTCACACCAGACGCGAATAGCGCATCAAATTCGCGTGCAACCACGTCTAGTTTTACGCTTGACCACTTTGTGTTAATTCGTGTTTCAAGAGTGAAACTGACTCTGACACGTGTAAATTTCACTTCAAACTTTTTGCTTTTACGCGCATCAGAATCGAAACCCGTTGGCGGCCATTTTCTTTATGTTGATCGAGCATTCATCAGAGAGTCACCGCTCTGTATTTGCTCTGGAGAGCTAGAACAGCGGCGTGGGGATCATAGTCGCCGTATTTGTGTTTACCGGACCCTTCGGAGGCGAACCGTTTGGCGAGTTTCACCATTTGTTCGCTCCAGAAGCTGAACAGAAATAAAGTTTTTAGTGATAAAATATTTGCTTTGTTGTGCATTAGAACCACACTAGGCATTTAGTCATATTACAAAATAACTTATTGAAGCATCCAGATACTTCACCACGTGAGCAAGCAGCTAGGCTCCTGATTGGTTAACGCGGTGCGAATTGACAACAAAGTTCAGATTTTTCAACTCGGCGGCAGACCCGAATTTGCGTCAAACACTTGAATGCACAAATAGCACTAACTAAATCATTCGCGCTTAACGTGGCAGACGCTCAATTCGCGCGAATGAGGCGTATTCGCGTCTACCGCGCCGCGCTCTAGGGGAGAGCGGGGCACAACCTAACGCTTTTTGGTTTTGGCTCAATTAATTAAAAAATAATTAGGTTAGATTAATACTTTTTTACACAAGCAACATACACATCTCTGCTACAAATGACCCATATACGGGGTTAATTGTAAAAAATAATTCAGTACTATTTTATTTGTATAGTTTGATATTGTTTGTGCATCTGTATAGACAGATATCCATACATCCATCCCTCATCCAATCATCCTTCTATTATGGATCAATATCATGGATAGAGACAGAAAAGGCCTGTGTAGTTTTGCAATAAATAATAATAAATCAAATTATAAATATTGTAATTGCAATTAAATTAGATTTGTTTGTGGCAGCTGCATGTACAATTATTATTATTAATAATAAAACAGTAATAATAATACAAATGAGCTTAAAATAAAAATTTAAAGGGTTTATTGCATTAATAACAGGCCATATTTTAATAAATAAACAAGTTATCATCCATAGTACACTAAATTTTAAACATTTTAAATTCCAACATTGTTTGTGAAAGTCTAACAAAGTTAAATGTATAAATAAATACTCAAACCTGAAAAGTTGTGTGGCTCCGTTTTCATTTGATTATCATTGTACACTTGGTGGCTCAATTGTAACACTCTGTTACAACTAACCCCGCTGTATATTACATATTTTAAGCCTAGCTAACAGTTGCTAGGAATTGCTGTCATGTTTCAAAACAGTGTTATGTTTGAGCCAACAAGACAGTGATTAAGGCAATATAAAGTTAGATTTGGAAACTTATACACCCAACTCAGAAACCGAAAAAAACCCTATGATGAAAAAAATTACTTTCATGGTGTCAAAACACTCTTTGTCCAGTATCTTCACGAAATATAATCAAAACTTTCCGCAATTCGCGGGAGACCGTCGTCTGGCAGCGAGAGAAAAATAGCGGAAAGACAACCTGCTTGATCCTGACGAACTATGTAAACGGTCCGTGTTGCATTTAACCCCACGTTCAGGTTGTGCCCCGCGCTCCCCTACGCCTCATTCGCACCGCAGGAATTTTTATGCGCGTAACGCATCTTTGCATTGAAATCAAAACAGCATATAAATCAAAACTGCCTAATGTTACTGAATGAATTGTCAGCCCATGAAGAGGTATAGGACTGTGCAGCTTTGGGGGTGTACATGATCATGATCTACTCATGATCTAAGTACATGATCTACTCCATCTATGGTTTTTATCATCTTTCTGAATCTGTTCTGGAAATAGTCTTTGACAAAAAAAAACAAGATTTTCTCAGCTTTTTGGTCATTTTTTTTTTATAAAACATACCAACATTATTCAATTGTGCAAAATAAGTAATGCATGAAGCTAGAATAAAATGGCTCTATTGTTTCTTTTGATATTTTGTATGTTCAGATATTCATACAACCAAATATTCTGGTGGCCATAAAAGCTGACAAAATGATCAAAAATGCTGGCAGGTAAAAAGTTAATCGTATATGGCTGGCGAGATTTAGACTTCCGCTTTAGACCAAAGTTGAGTTAGAAAGGTAGCCAAATAGTTGGCACACGCATGGCACATTGACCTGTGGTGCTCATTAGGGTTGGGTATCGAGAATCGAGATATCGATTGAAACCGGGACTAACTTTTCGTTTTTCCCGGAATTGTTCAAAAGTTAAAATTTCGATTCCTAGTTTCGATATTCACAGTCCGTCGACCAGAAGAAGAAACTGCTGAACACCAACGAAGAAGCGTCTACCGGAAGGGTTGGCATAACTCGTCGAGTTCGAACATGAGTAGCTTACGTCGACGGTCCAAAGTGTGGCTTCACTTTTCTAAAAATAACGAAATCTCGGCAAAATGCAACATTTGTGACAAAAGGAGTATTTGTGACAGAAGGAGTATTTCCTTCAGAAAAAAATGTTAGTTAGCAAGGTTAGCTTAATTTTTTTTGACCCTGCCTCTTAAAAGAATCGGAAATGAGAATCGTTAAGAACCGGAATCGAAACAAGGTATCGGAATCGGAATCAGAATCGTTCAAATTCAAACGATACCCAACCCTAGTGCTCATACGGGAAATCTGAATTCAAACCTGGCTTCGCAATTTGTGTTGAGTAGCATGACTCTGACATATTTATTTTAACTTTTTAAGCAAAATGTAGATCTACATCTGGGGAGAGATATTTTTTTCTAGGATGGTAGGGGAAGACTCATAAATGGTATTAACCCCAGTGACGGGTAGGTTTAGGGACAGGGTTGGGGTAGGTCATATAGTTATATACAGTCAGTAATGTAACGTTAAGTCAACGGCGTTCATAAACACGCTGAAAAGCGTTTATGTGTGTTGATAGCACGCCAAAAATGAAAATACGAATTTCCGTGTCATACATGCGCAATTTCATGAGATCAGTCTGAACTAAGAATTATCTGTATTCTAAAGTGGCCAATTCTTCAATTCTGAACTTTCCAATCCTGGTTGCTATGTGGTTGCTAGGAATTTGGTGGTTACAATAAGAGCTCACCCTCAAGTCTCTATAATATTTAGGTCTCTAGATATGGTTCATGTTTCTCCATCAATTGTATGTCTATGGGATTTCAGTGCCTGTACCGAGTGTTAGATTTAGCTTTATTATAACAATCTTGAGTCTTAAATTACTTCAAAATTGCTCAAAAGCCAGCTGTCAGTTGGTAGGTAGTCTGCACCATACTGTGTGATCAGACTCTGTCTGGGAGTTTATCTATAGCGAATACAGATCTGACAGCAGACACGTCTAAAAGGGGTTTCAAAATGCTGAGCACAAGAGTTTATCATCTTATGCCATGTAAGCGTAGAATAACTACCCAAATTATCCCCATGTTATTCATTTACACTAAATAAACTGCACTGCGATAGCCTCCTGGCTAGATTCTGCATGTTTAAAGAATAAATTTGAATTTCAGTCCTCTTTTCAATTTTTTTCCCCCTGTACCGTTTTGCCGAGGGGTGCAGATGGCCTCCGTTATACCTCCTGCTAGGTGCATAATGCAGCTTATTTTGCACCACTGTGATGCTAAAACAAACAATAGATGAAAAAAAATGCATAATTAGTTTTATTTACACCATCTGATCGATGTGTCCCCGAACTCCCAAGATCCATCTCGCCAGTCTGCCTCAAATTGACGAATCTGTCCTGTTAACTGATTAATTCAGTTCCTTCGAATTAAATGTCTACTCTTCTTTGGACTGAGATGCAGAACAGATCGGTTGATTCAAGCATGATGTTTTGTATTACTGTAGATGCAGGATGTGGTTTTAAAGAAAAATTTCACGCAAAAATTAAAATTCTGTCATCATTTAAACACCTTCATTTCCTACCAAACCTGTATTTGTTTCTTTCGTCTGTGGAAAACAAAAGAAGATGGTTTGAAGAATGTTAATGCTGCTCTTTGACTGGTCACCAAGCCATCAAGCTTTAAAAAAAGCTGAAAATCTTTCCATAGTTAGCCATAGTCTTTGATTACAATAAACCAGTCGTGTCTGGAATCGTTGTAAATGTAATGCAAAGGATTTTCTATTAATAACGACTTAAATTAAATTTTTTTTCATGACATTAAATCATTGTACGAACTTCATAACATCACATGCACACTTTTATCGTATTTTAGGCATGGCCATAGCATAGACCACATTGAGAGATACGTTGATTAGGTACATTAGTTTATAACGTTGTATTACAGCTAGGGCTGTCGAGTAAAACGCGTTATTAACGGCGTTAACGCAAACCCATTTTAACGGCATACATTTTTTATTGCGCAATTAACAGTCTTTTTGTCCTAGCAAACTGTGTAGTTTTAATTCACATGCTTTTGCAACAGGACGCGGTGCTGCGCTCTGAAAACCATTCATTTCAATGGCTTGCACCGCGCAAGGACGTTTTGTTTCTTCATTGACCAAAGCGCAAGCAGATCTAGCTAGACCGAAAACAAAACAACAGGCACGCGCACGCACTTGTTTGGGCTTGCGAGCCGGCCAAATGAGTAGGTTAACATTACGTTTTGAGTGGATAACGAGCGCGATACGCAGAAATGGATGCCAATAAGATTCTGAATGGAAAGTTTACTTTTAAAAAGTTGCCAAATTCCACTGACAAGACCAAAGTTATCTGTGTGTTTTGTCATTGTGAACTGAGCTATCGTCATCGCAGTAAGTCTGGTCAGACGAGCGGGCTCCACCCCTCGTCAGTATTTCTTTCAACCTTTTATTGATGGACAGTGTTCTATTGTAAGAAATTATTTGCTACAAGTGAGAATGTTAGTGTGAAATTGAACACAGTATATGGCAACGTTATTGTTTTAAAAAAAAACAATTGCACAAAGCAAGCCGATCCACTTTTTCATGTTGATAAGAGCATTAAATTGAGAAAAAAATAATGGGACAAAAATCAAGAGACATTTAGAATAGATAAAATTGTGCGAATTTAATCGTGAGTTAACTATGACATTAATGCGATTAATCGCGATTAAATATTTGAATCGTTTGACAGCACTAATTACAGCATTTCGTAACGTTACATAAACGTTACATTAGATGTGTATTGTTTAATGGTTGATTTGATACTACTTACATTTGGTCCTCTTTAATCCTAAACATGTAACATTCTAGCTTTTTTTTAAGGCCCTTTTTAACATGCACTCAAATGTCCGTCTGCAATCATTCTATGTAAATATGTGCAAGATGGACGCCTTTGACCATTAGAAAGCATCTCGCTGGTCTTTCAGGGTCTTTAAAAAATTAGGTCAAGTTAAAACAGTTAACATGTTTAGCATTTTGTGCCATTGCCTTCTGTTTAGCTTTTTAGAAATGCAAGACAGCGTCGTTTTGGTGGTTTTTGTTGGTTCTTTTTGGGAACAAAAATCATCAATCATCTTTCAGCATTCAGGAAGACTTGACATTTTCCCTTCAGATAATTAGACAATGATTTGTCCCTTCCAATAAATAATATCTCATTAATCTTCACACCACGCGAGAACCTGACTGAAGCTAACGAATTCCAGTTTAAACTGCCTCCATTGTTACGCCATGGGAATTAAACCATTTGTAATGATGACGCAAGTAATTTATGGGAAAGTAGTTTTTAAAGCATTTATAGCTTATGAGCTCTGAGTCTATAATTTTCTCCTTTTAAAAGCCCGCAGGGTATGAAGTCAGCATCCATTCTCTAAACTGCAGCGGTAATTGCGTTGGAGAGTTCATTGAAGGGAAAAGACATCTACGTTTTCCACACCTTTCCTGAGAGAATGGTGATTGGTGGACATGTATCGCAATTTGTGGGGCAGTGAGGGAGCAGGTCTTTATCCCAGTGGTTTCATTTTCATGGAGTTGAAGTAGAGTCCAGTCACCGGTCTATATTCAAAAGAGACATGCGGGTGTTGAGCTTTATTTTCAGGGTTATTGCGTCCTGCTTACCTGCGGTTCTCAGTGGGTCTGTCGTCTTTCTGATTGCTCCGCTTCTGTCAATGAGAGCCTTAGTATTCTCACGCTGAGAAAATACATATCAGTCCAAACTATCAAACAAAACCAACTCGGTTGCCAGCCATACCACTTTCTTCTCAATTTAGCACCGCAAAAGTCATCCTGATCATCTCAGTGTGGGACTTTCTGGAAAAAAAGGAAAAAAAACGTTCAACTTACGTTTACATGCTTCAATCAGAGTTATTGTTGTATCCTAAATCTACAACAAAACCCCTTTTTGTTCAGTGAAACCGTTTACTGTCTTGTTTTCCACTAAAACGTCCCTAAATCAAGCATCATTTTTTCTTTGTGTAAGATATAAATACTTTTCAAATAATGTATGAAAGAATCATATTTTTTTAAATGTAAGCTAAAAACAATAAACATTTTGGTTTACAAGTTATATTACTACATTATAGTAAGTAAAATATAGTATAGTATATTACTACATTATAGTAGATTATAGTTAGTAAAATATCTATTTTAATATATAACGCATGTATAAAACACATTTTTTTAAACGTATGTATTAAAATGATAAGAAATTGGATGAATATCTTTTTTGTATTATTAATTTGGTTGCGTTTGTGACTAATTCTCACAAAGGTAGACTTTTTTTAGTGTTCTAAAAGATGGTCAATTAAAGTTGCATAAACACTGTTCGATATTTAAAATCAACCCAAACATATGATATATAGGCTTAAAATAAAAATGGCAGGGAGAAAAAGTGTCATGTGGCCATTCGATGCAATTCAGGGGTTCAGTGAAAAAGTTAATTCTAACCACAAGTGTAAATTATAATATTTGAACACTATTTAGGCTGTTTACATGGAAACGATTTTGAAGAGAAAACGCACAAGTGGCGTTGCGTTATCACTTTTTATTCTGCGTTTAGACGGGTGTTTTGGGAGGGAAATCCGCTTGCATATGGTGACGCAAAAGTGTGTGAAATTCGATGTAGTGTGCACTCCAGGTGGCTAGGTGGCAATGTGACGCACTGCCATAAACCTTAACTGTCAAGCAGACTTTTGTGTTTTTACCCTTTACACGGGAACGCGGCGGTGGAGTGTTTTTAAGATTTCCACTCTGGAGGGTGGTTTCTCTTTTTTGTGTTTTTAAGCCCCAAAAATGCCGTCGCTGTTTAAACAAAAGGCCCATCCGATAAAATATTTTTACGTTTTCACCCGCGAGCGTTCTCATGTAAACAGGGCCTTATGGTGTGTACACACCGAATGCGAATGAGAGCGTCAAATACGCGACTATCGCGTCTAGTTAGACGCTTGAACATATTGAACCAATTCGCGCAAAAAAACAACAACACAATTTCTTTCTGGCATACGTTTCCGTCATGTCTGAAATAAAAGATATTGATGCTCTGTACTTGTTGTGGAAGTCCCAAATATGGAGGGTTCACAGCACCAGAGGATGGACACCAACTACAGGCTTTCGGACTCCATCTGTCTTACGTCAGAGACAGTTTCATAAAATATCTTCAACACCAATAAATATACAACATGTATCGTTTTTGCTATGATTTAATAACAATAAATGTATGAAAAACATGCCAAAGTATCAGATATTTCAGAGACGGCAACAATCAGAATCTCCTCCATTTTCGACAACAGTGATAGACCGGACGTATCGATTAGCTCTTCATTGATTGGCTGGCGCAACAAAGCTTCATGCGAATTTTCCGCTCGAGTTCAAAATTTTCAACTTGCGCGGAAGACATTCGCGGCAAACGCGTCGCCCAATTCACGTCATTCGCAATGACCGGCGCGAATGATGTGTCTATTCGCGTCTTTGCAGTTGACTTTGTATGTAATCTACTCGCACAAACGATTCAATTCGCGTTCAGTGTGAAAACACCATTAGTCAAGAAACAGTAGTGAATTTCAGTACCTGTTTTACAGTTTCTGATTCCAAGACACTTCTAGGCAAAAAAAAAAGCTTGTTCTTGGTTTTTGGTGCTAACAATGAAACCTTCACTGTCAAGCTGACTTTTGCGTTTTTACCCTTTACACGGGAACGCAGCGGTGCAGTGTTTTTAAGATTTCCACTCTGGAGGGTGGTTTCTCTTTTTGTGTTTTTAAGCCCCAAAATGCCGTCGCTGTGTAAATGATAGGCACATGCGATAAAATATTTTTACGTTTTCACCCGTGAGCGTTCTCATGTAAACAGGGCCTTGTGGTGTGTTCACACCGAACCCGAATAGAGCGTCAAATACGCGACTATCGCGTCTAGTTAGACGCTTGAACATTTTGAAACAATTCGTGTAAAAAAAACAACAACACAATTTCTTTCTGGCATACGTTTCCGTCATCTCTGAAATAAAAGATATTGATGCTCTGTACTTGTTGACCGCTCGAGTTCAAATTTTTCAACTTGCACCGAAGACATTCGCGGCAAAACACGTTGCCCAATTTGCGTCATTCACAACGCCCGGCGCGAATGGGGTGTCTATTCGCGCTTTTGCATTGACTTTGTATGTAATCTACTCGCGCAAACGATTAAATTCGCGTTCAGTGTGAAAACACCATTAGAGTCAAGCAGTAGTGAATATATACCTCTGTGTTTTACAGTTTCTGATTCCAAGACACTTCTAGGCAAAAAAAAAACAACCTGTTCTTGGTTTTTGGTGCTAACAATGCAAAAATGATACTAACTTTGGCTCTTTTTACAAAAATTCACACCGTTATCTTTTAAGTCTTCCTGGGTCATGTCCCAACATAACGCCAAAGGACTGTAACACTCGCACGCTCGGTTCATAGCACCACTTGTTTACAAAATGGAAGGAATATGACATAGTTTTGTAATGACATCATCCTTCAAGCTGGTACCCGCGAGCAGGATGTACAACTGGAACAGTCTAACACCGTGAATGATGTCTACCCCAAACAGGGGGCTTTGGGGAGTCTACGTATTGATCAAAAGCCGTGCTTAAAATAGAGACAGCGTGGAAAACAGTTAAGCTGGTTTTAGAGTCACACGTGTTGACAGTTTTGTGATCCGCAGCTCTACGACTTCTCCAATTTCGTGGCTCGGTACTTTGAAACCAATTAGTCTCAACTGGTATTTAATTAGTAATTGATCTGCAACCTATTTTGCTCAGTTTAAAACCAGCAGCTCATATACTCCTACAGGCCTACGCTAAAAACGGGCCTTTATGTAGAAAGAACTGCTGTTTCCTTAGGCGGTTGAATTTACGGTAATTACCTCAGAATAATGTAATTGCCCACGTATTTAGAAGACATGAATGTGCTACGAACAAAGAGCGCAGGCTTCAGTTCAGAGCAGTTTTATGTAGAGTGGCTCTGACGGGCCGCCTTCCAGCTGTATTGCACAACCTATAAATCTTCCTGCGACATTGCTTTCCCCTCCAGAACCAGTTAATTAGAATCTTTTCAATAAATTAACGAACTTGAGGCACCTGGCATATAAAAAATCCAGAGAAATAAAGCTCAAAAGTGTTAAGAGCTCCTGGGAAATCGGATTCGTCTCGCAACAATTAGTCACCGATTGACCAGCCGACCACCAGTCAGACCCACAGCGATGCGGCACTCGCTAGATAGGCCTGCGTTTGTTAAACATTTTGACCCAGATCCAAAAAAACAGCATTGCTTTATGTATTTGGGTACAAAATAAAACTTTCTGCTTTGACAGTGTATTTCATAATGCATAATTAATCACGCAGCGCTCAATTATTTACCACATTGCGGCGGTTCTGCGCTTTTCCCCAGAGTTGAGGGATCAGCTGTGTATACATTTGTCTAGTCTATGGATCCCTGTTTGGCTTCTGCCGACGTGGTTATAATCACCCGTTCATGTGAGAGAAAAAGGCCTGGAAGTCAAGCGGATGATAAAATAGTGTGTTTCATATTCTGATAAAGGAATTGAAACCATGTTGGGAAGCCTTTTTATCCTTGTGCAATCTGACACTCTTGATATTGTCTTGTTTTTGGTGCGTTAACCTTGTAAATAAAATTACTAGTTCAAAAAAGTTAATTTGTTCTTTTGACGACTAAATTGATTAACTAAAATGCTTTGATAGCAGGCCAAAACATGCAGTGAATGTGTGTATTCATATAATGTATAATATGAATATCGCCTAGTGCAAACTATATTTATCAACATTATGAATGTATTAAGCATATTAGACCATAGAGCCATTTTATAATATAATATAATATAATATAATATAATATTTGGTTTAATTAATAATAAATAATTACGAATAATTAACTAATACATATTTTTTAATGAATAAGTAATTTTTGCCTGCCAAAAGAAAAAATAATTTTTGCCAAAAGAAAAAGACCAACACAAAACAAACAAAATAAAAGGAAGAACTAAAACAAATTAGATTTTTTTTTATTATAAAAAAAAGAATTAATATATACACTTAAATGAATGTCATGATGACTTTTTACATTAAATTTTTTTTGGCAAAATAAATAAAACGACCAACACACAGACACACAAGGTAAAACAAAAATAACAAAATGGGGTGTTTTAAAAAAAAATCTAATAATTAACTAATTTTTTTTTTAAGGAAAAAGACGTTGCGACTCATAAAATTTGAAGGAATTTTTGCAAAAGAAAAGAGAATTTTTGCCAAAAGACCACCACAAAAACAAACAAAATAAAAGGAAAAACTAAAACAAATTAGATTAAAAAATATAAAATAAATAAACATAAATAAATAAATAAATAAATAAATAATATATACATTTTAATGAAAGTCATGATGACTTTCTACATTTAACGGACAATTTTTGGCAAAAAAATAATAAAACGACCTATACAGACACACAAAGTAAAACAAAAGTAAACAAAATGGGATGGTTTTTAAAAAAAATTATAATTAACTAATACATATTTGAATACATAAGATGTTGCGACTGATTAAATTTAAAGGAATTTTTCAAAAGAAAAAATATTTTTTGCCAAAAGAAAAAGACCAACACAAAAAATAAAAGGAAAAACTAAAACAAATTAGATTTTTTTTTATAAAAAAAATAATAATTAATTAATATATACATTTTAATGAATGTCATGATGACTTTTTACATTTAAAGAACAATTTTTGACAAAAAAAAAAAAAAAAAAAACTGACCAAAAAATAAAATAAAACTAAAAAAACAAAAAAGTAATAGCAAAATAGCAAAAAAAAAAGTAAAAACAGAGTGGACGAATAAAATAAATGTATACATATATTTTGGTATATTAATGGGTAAAACATGCTTTTTATGCTTTACGATGAGTGTCTAGAGATTATAGAAGCCAAATATCATTCAAATTGAATGAATGACCTAAGGTGAAACTAAGGGGGAATTGGTGGAAAATATTAAAGAAGAAATGGAAATGACCTCAAACAGGATTAACAGGCCAGAGAAATTAAGAGTTTTGAAAAGTTTTTTCTACTTGTTCACTCTCCAAATCCATCTATCACACACCTCTTTTCAAATTCAAGGCTGTCATCTGAGAGAAGGTGACTCACTCTAAGAGGCCAACATCTTCAAGTTGACTTACTTTTATCTCATTTGACCTTTCAGTGTTCGGCTTTGTATTAAAACCACTCTGTGTTCACTGAACCAAGGGGATCTTTAGATAGTTCACACAAAAAGGAAAATGCTGTCATCATTTACTCACCCTCATGTCATTCCAATCCAAACCATGTCTTTCTTCTTTGGGAGAGTTGTGAAGTTATAATTAATATAAAAAAACACCACTTTTCCAAGAAGCATCACAACCTTATGCAACAATTTAACAGTCTGTTGCAGCATTATTAAGGTCTCAACACAGAGTCTTGGGAACTGGAGTGCCAAATCTGCCGATGTTCATTTACTCGCCATTTAGCAGATGCTTTTCATCCAACGTGACTCGCTATACACTAATTGCTGGGAGAATCAGTCCCGCAGGAGCAACCTTGGGTTAAGTGCCTTGCTCAAGAGCCCAATGGTGATGGAGCACAGCAATGATCTCACTGACTCTTGGGTTTCAGGGTCCCCTGCTACGTGGAACTGAACCTACAACCTTCACATCAGCAGCCAAAATCCTTAACCATCACCAATTTGTCCGCTCTGATGTGCTGAAAACAAGGCAACTAGTGGCGTTTACTTAAAGCATAATATAAAATAGATTGGTTGTACACTGATACATGTCATATAAAAAAGTCAGGTACTACACACACTGTAAAAATTAATATGCTTTATCTAATCAATAAAATTGTGTCAATAGACTACAAATAATATTATTAATTAAATTCAACAAATTAGACTTGAGTTATCAAATGATTCATTAAAAGTTAACCATTTAAAATGAGTAAAGTTCACACCAAAAAATTAAACAAAAATATCTGAATAGCCGTCAGACGTCAAAGATTAATTGAGAACTCTTTATTTTATATTGCCAACATTTAAGACACCTGATGTTAACAAGCAGAATCACTGAAGGACAAAACCGTCATTTTAAAACAAACCTAAAACAAACACCGATCACCATAATGGTGACCTTAATGTACGTTTTTTATTATTATTATTATAATTTATATTTTACATTTTAAATGGCTAACTTTTAAGGAATTAATTTGATTAATTATGACTCAATTCTATTGTTAAATTGAATTAATATTAGTGCTTGTAATCTGTTGCCACAATTTTTTTTGATTAGATAAAGCACATTATTTTTTACAGTGTATGGTACAATTTGGAAATCTTAAAAAAATGTCCTCTGATCCTAGGCCAAAATCTGAAGTCTTTGATCGCTAGTTCGATCCATTTTACCTCAAATTAAATTGTCAGAGTCAGAACGCCGTCAAATCAGAAACCAATAGGAGCGCAGAACCTGATGACGGAATTAGTACAAGACATCACTTGCTCACTTTTTTTTTCTTTCACGACAAGCCATGAACAAAATTAAGGCTAGAGACTGATCAAACGTGTCATGGATTGATGTAAAACTGAGTTTTTAATGAATCTTGACTGCTGTTAAGTCTGAAGATAACCGAAATCCCACATTGAGACATGACGGGATCAGAATTAGTACAGGATCATGTTTGTACAGTCTAAAGACGTTAAGGACTACTATAAATTGTACAGTGTGCACTTGGCGAAAGGGATAATTCACTCAAAAATGAAAATTCTGTCATTATTTACTTAGCCTATGTTGGTGTTCCAAACCTGTAGAAGATACTTGTAAGAATATTGGTAACCAGACATAATGGACCCAACTGACTTCCATAGTACAAAAAAAAATAATAATATAAAGTTCTGGGGCCTCATTTATAAACGTTGCGTACGCACAAAAGAAGGCGTACGCCGCTCTCTACGCAATAGTTGGTATTTATAAAAAGCAAACTTGACGGTAAAATGTGCGGTCCTTCACGCAAGCTCTGACCCAGGCGTACGCACAAAAACGGGTGAAATGAGAAATGGCGACACCGTCGGCAGTTGGAAAAAACACGTGAAAGTGTGTGAAACTGTAGACCGTTGTGTAAAATAAATGACTCTCATAAATAACACGAAGACTTCACAAAGCAAGTCTTACAATTAACAGCCTACACGAACACCGTTCGATCGATCTGCAACAGAAATGCAAATTAGCACATATTTCCAAAAAGTGAAATATGTTCTGCAATAATATTGGCATGTTATACAATTCATCCTCATAAATAAGATGGTAAACAAAATGAAATAATGTACAAAACTGATATTCTCGCCAATGTGTCTAACGGAGCAGATATAGCAATTAGTCAGATAGATAGATAATTAGGGAGATATATAGATAGATTGATAGATAGATGTATTATTTGTCCACTTGGGGAAAGTTGTTTTCATAGTAAAAATGTCTTCATCAGCTACGGAATCATGGTATTCATGCATATGCCTTTAGTTTGTTTTATTTTTGATAAAATAATGTAGGCTACTATGACGTATGTCTCACCCATTCAGAAAGCTGCAAGAAATTAAATTTGCGCTGAACTATTTCCCATTTCCAGGTAGATTATAACCGACATCTGTAGCTTGTCAGATGCAGAATTAAATGGATGGAAATAAAATGCCCCATCACAATGCGTAGGCTAATGACGCACAATAGCTGATCTTGCGCTCTTAGAAGATGTGGCGATTAAATGGAAGGAATTCGGAGTGAACGCATCATCTTCACAACAAAAGGTGTGGAAAAATATATTATTTATTCAAGAATTCCCTCATTGTGCAGTTTATTTCAGTTAAGACAGTCTTAATTTCGTCCAACTCCTTGGCCACCTCTCTGATTGAATTATCGCTTTTTTGCCTCGACTTTGTCCGACCATTTCTTTTTTATTTCGGTCACAGTCCGAGGTTGTGAGGCTACAGCATTTACGGCGTCTCCAACCATTTACCACTCAAGTGCCTTTTTGGCATTAGTAATACCCACACTGTTTCCTTCCAAACAACATTTTTCTCCTCTTTTCCACCTCGCAAACGATAATTTCTACTTCACATTGAGTGAACTTACTTTTTTTTTAATTCCTCTCTGTGTTTAACATGATTTCGCAATCGATGAATATTAACTTGTGGGCATTTCACGGACTATTTATGGGCAACTATGGGCGTGACATGAAGCCGCAAAAGCTGCGCTACATTAACAATTGATCGTGATTTAAGGGAAAATTGCGTAGGATGTGCGTGCGCACGGTTTTATAAATCCGAAAATTACTGTGCGTACGCACGTCCTATGTTTAATCCGTACGCCACTTTTGACGCAAATCCTACTCAAAGTTTTATAAATGAGGCCCCTGGGCTTGGTCAATAATTTTAAGTCAAGTAATTCCACTTTATAGTAGTAGTTTGGCGAAGCAGATTGACATTTTCAATTCTACACACTTAAAAAGAACCAACCATCAGCGGTTTTGCTCTTATAATGACCGTGGCATACCTCACAATGTGTCACATTTATTATTGAAGATGTGCAGTCTTGCCCTTTAAGACATCTCGTAATGACTGTCCACATGCAATTAAACCTGGATATGAAAGAAAGCTCCAGTTTGCATGTGCGTGTATCTAATTGTCAAGGACTATTTCACAGCTACATGCTTCAGCACCCAAGGGCTACTTTAAGGTCACGGGAATGGCGGCGATCTGACAGGAAAGTTCTGTGAGGCGCCTGAGATTGGTAAACCCCTCCAGTCGGGAGAGATTTCAAAACAACCGTTTTATTTTTTTTCCTGCAGTATCATTCGAAGAGATTACACCACACCGCACACACACTATCTCACAGTAGCTGAAGGACAATATGGGATGAGACAAGGGTCAAAGAGACGAAAAAGAAGATGAAGGGCAGAGATTGGTGTGATAGGTGTCACGCTGAAGTGTGAGGTGTCTAAGTGTGCGTGTTGTGTATATGTGTGAGCGACGCTCTGAAAAATGTTCTAGTGGACGGTGCAGAGTGATAGAAATTGAGATATTCTGTCTGACACCTTCACAAACAACCCAAAGTCAGGGCCAAGACATACACAACTTTTATACATCCATCTGGGATTTGAAAAACACTCTAGAAAATGAATCGCTCTCTTGAACTTGAACCATTTTTCTCTTTGTAGTTTTGAACAATATGTTGGTTTGCAGGGGAAACATGATTTATTTTTTTTTAAGTCAACATGATAAACAAAAATATGAACTCGGGGGAATATGGGGGAATCAAACAAAAAGACAAAGGTTTAATAAATAATCGATACACTAACGCCCAATATCGATATTTCATTACAACACGAAATTATTAATTTCCCCGTTGTCAGTGTCAATGTCACTACCCAATATCTACCATTCTGTTTGCGGGGGCGCTGTTCGAGTAAATAGGGGTAAAGTGGCGCAAACAGCGGTCAGTGAAGAACACAAGTTAACTAACAACAAGAGAAAGCGAGAAGAATGGCGGAAAACAATAAAAAACTAATCAAAGACCCACCCTCTAGTTTCCACTCTAAAGTGTGGAGACACTAAGGCCCTATGATTACGGAATCGCGGATGGATTTGGCCAATTAACGCGGAATCTATTAACGCCGCACTGGACAAAAGCGAAGCGAACTCCATGAGAGACAGAGTGTGACTTTATTTAAACTTATATAAACTAATATAATTTATATTACTGGACAGTTTAAAGCTCATACCATATTTTGTTGTTACTTGAGAGTGCAGTGTTACAGTATGTTGCATCATGCAGTATTTGTCCTAAAAAGGCTACTGAGTAACTTAAATGTCTATATTACCTCAATAAATTTAAGGTCATTCCTAATTTATTTGTATTTTTTAAATACATTTTAATCATTAACTTTAAAAAGCACACTCTTTTTACGACTAAAATAACAGTTTTTTTTAAACTAATTCCCAAAAAATAAAACAGATTTTATAGGGCCCTTATATATCTTTATAAAACGGTTAGTTTCGAATCCTTGATTCTGATTGGTCAAGAGCTGTGCTTTATTCACGATAAAACACAGATACGACCGCTTCACCCAACGGTTCTATTGATCGCTGCGCAACACTGCGGTTCTATGTTGTTTTTATTTGAGCTTTCATGCATTTTACACATTGGAACGTTGTTGCTGTTCACACTCGGGGACTATTTTTTCCAGCGGAAGGTAGGCTTTTAGTGATTTTACTTCAAGAAAGTTGCACTTATATTGTTTTTTACTTTAATATTGTGTGGCAACCATTTTATAAAAGCAATAAGATACTTGAGGCAAGTGCTGTATCGTGAAATAAGTAACAGCTGAAGGGGTTGCAGGCACTCCGCTTCGTGTCGTGCCTAACAACGCCCTTCAGCTGTTACTTATTTCACGATACAGCACAGCCTCTCGTACCTTATTGCTTACATATTTATAGATATATGTCACATATATCGTGATATATCGTTGATGAAATTTCTTCCAATATATTGAATATCGTAGATATCGCGAATCGTGATATTATCATATCGTGGACCACATATCACCACAGAATTGAATCGTGAGGTACCTGTATCGTCCCACCCCTACTTAAAATGATAATTTTTAGGATCCATTTTTAGGGTTCAATAAGTCATCATTTACTCACCTTGCAGTTGTTGGCCTCTTTCTTTTATGGACCACAAAAGGAGAATTAAAAAAATAAAATATCCTCGTGCTCATCCACATTAGGACAGTGATTAACCATCAGCATCATGCTTTTTAAAAAAAGACGAAAAAGTAACACAAAATGAATGATCCCATGAAACTTTGTGAATTGCACCCAATTTAGGATTTTAAAACCGTAATCCCTTTTGAACGAACGGTACTTCGCAAATTAAAAACACCAGACTAAACATCTATTGAGACCAAACAACAACACACTGTAGAAAGTATTTATTATCTGCATACTGCTGAGTCTTTGTATTGCCAAAACTTATTAAACATCAACAATTGTTGTTTTGGCTGGAAATCAAGAGCTGCTTGAAGTAAATTTAAAATAAATGAGCCTCTCTTGATTCACAGCCAAAACAACACTCCAGATCAGAGACGTTTAGACGTCTGAAACATCTTCCCACCCACCATCACACACACACACACGGGGAGAAAGTCATCTTCACATTAGCAATGTGAGTCATCATCAAGCTCTCTCTTACCACGCTAGGGTCTGATTGGGTGAGATTGAAGAAATTGCAGGGGCAGATTACCCAGTAATGGCTTTGTGAAATGTGAGTTGAGATTCATCCTCATCATTCTCCGTCTGGCCTCTACATCCTTTCTACTCTCACTGACGCTCTAAATACTTTTGATGAATCCATCTTGGTCTGGAACTGATGGGTTCTTTAGAGCAGGTGGTTTTTGCTTGCTGGTCCTACCAGTAATTGTAGCCCGCGCCCAATAAATGTGTCTGATTTGAGGAGGGTTACGGTAGAAGACGTTTGAACAAACATGCAATACATCACACGCGGTCCGTGGAGATCTCTAGTGTAATGAAGGGTAGAGAGGCTATGCTGCACGGTAATAGCTTCAAGCGATGAGAGACTGAAATGTGTGTGTGTAGAGGTATAGAATGTGTTCGTGATATGTTAGCTACTCTCATGGTAGTCAGACGCTCGATATGTTGAGTGGTTAGCTGTATTTGAGACGCCAGGGATGCGGGTCTGTGGCAGATAGTCTTCCAGCTTTTGACGCCAACCCCACGCTGTGGGTGGTAGAAGAGGAAGCGTGTCTGTCCACTTCTATATTGATTTGTGTGCATTTCATTCTCTGGTTGATACAGTACAGAGATGATAATAGCATGGTTCTTTGATATGACATTGCATTTGCATTATACTTTAAGGTAATCACCATTTACTAAAAACAAGAAATGTACTCCATATAAAACCATTTGAAACATTTTCTAATTCTTTTACAATCAATATGCAATAATAACTAGTGCTGTCAAATGATTAAAATATTTAATCGCGATTAATCACATTAATGTCATAGTTAACTCACGATTAATAACACATTTTTATCTATTCTAAATATCTCTTGATTTCTTTTTGTCCCATTATTTTTTTCTCATTGTAATGCTCATCAACCTGGACAAGTGGATTGGCTTACTTTGCACAAATATTTTTTTTAATGGAAAACAACATTAGCATATACTGTGTTCAATTTCACACTAACATTCTCACTTGGAGCAAATAATCTCTCACACTATGTAACACTGTCCATCAATAAAAGAGTGAAAGAAATATTGATGAGGTCCTGATATTGACGAGGGGATAGTGAACTCGCATCAGCTGTGTGCCTGTTGTTTTGTTTCAGGTCTAGCTAGATCCGCTTGCGCTTTGGTCGACAAAGCAACTTAACATCCTCGTGCAGCACAAGCCAGTGAAATTAATGGCTTGAGCGCAGCGCCACGCATGCCGTGCCATGTTGCAAAAGCATGTGAAGAAAACGACAAAGTCTGTTAATCGCGCAATAAAAAAATTTTCGCTGTTAAAATGGGTTTGCGTTAACGCGATTAATAACGTGTTTAACTGACAGCCTAGTAATAACCTAATAATAATTGAGAGTCTAAGGGGAATTTTTGTACTAGGGATGCTCTAATTGATCAGCTGATAACAACATTCTATGACTCGATCAGTAGACACAAAATTTGGCCGATTTCATGAACCGATCGCAATTTGATGACTTAAACCCGTAAAAAGTTTCCACCGATGCGCATGCAAACGGGATACATGCTTTTGAACCAAGTTCTGCTTTGTAACTTTGACAAACATTAGTAAACCATAGTAAACCGCACCTCTTTATTTAGAGTAGGTTCAAATTCAATTCAAACGAGCCCACACACAACATTTGATGCGTTGAGAATCCCCATGGAGTGACATTAACATGCTACTTTGCTAAAGCTATGACTTACGGGATCTGATCTTGTCACGAACTTAACACAGTGTTTTGCATCAGCATTTAAAAGTTCTTTAGCAGCTGAAACTGTGCTGGAAGATCATCACTCATATATTTTGGGCGACGCGTTCATATTTCACCACAAATTTCATTTCTTTTCTTTTTTTTTTGTAGAGAAGCCATTACTTTTAAGTATGCCACTTAAATGTGAAATTATTAAAAATGACTTTTTAATTATTAAAAAGTGTAAGAGGTTAATCTGTTTGAAACATTTGTTTAATTTATACAAATAAAAAATAAACTCTATTCAACCAGAGCGAATGACACAAGTGAATGAGAGAAGTGGGTTGTGTGTTGCAGTTGTAGACAAGAGAGAGTGAAAAACATGTCTGAAAACATATTAAAAAGTCTTAATATCTTGCAGCAGGTCATGCAATTTCCTTTAATCATTTATATTAATTTTAAACTAATATCACCTACCCACCACATCATCACTTCTGTTATAATAGGTACAGACAAAAAAAACGCTCAGAACAGCTCGGCCTTTCAAAAACTCATTTTAGATGGATAATGTATGTACTTTACTAGCACAAGGTGGTTAAGCTGGTTATTATTGCAGGATTCCCACATTGATAAAATATAGCCAAAGCTAAAACCAGCATGACTGTGACTAAAACATGTCTAATACCTTAACCATAAAATGGATTTAACTGGTCACCTTCAATATTCAGTAGAATGAGAGTAATTAGAATCAACAAGACATAATTTGTAGAACCTTCTAAGGCAGTAATCTCTACGGCATCCTTCGTTTTAGTTGTTTAGCTTTAATTGTTTGCCGAACTAGCCCCAAAAAGCCACTTTCAATTGCTTTGACACTTTTATCCATGTGAGAACTGAAAAAAATGGACGATGACAAAAACTTCAAGTTCTTTGGAAGCTTCTATATACTGTAAACCTTCACCACTCTCACCTGATAGCTTTATAGAGCTGAATTTATGTTATGTAATGTTGAGGACCAGCACTGCCCCCACAATTCGATTAAAGTTTTACATACCGAGACGCCCGACATCAATTCCAGTTGTGCAATAAACCAGCACACCATGGCAGCTATTTTCCCACCATCCAATCAGATGTAGTGAGCCATGTTTGAGCCGTTTTCCTTCACCCGAAACCTCTAAAGCTTGTAGTTCCAGCATTAAACTGATTGTACAAATCAACATGGAGCTAATTTAGTGAATCATCCAATTAATACACTTAACAGGCTCACATATTTTCACATCCCTAATTTGCTAAATAAAGCAAAAAATTAAGCTTATTTGCATTGTGATACTTTCAAGACAATTAATCCCAGAAGTCATAAATATATTTGTTCCAAATTGTAAAATAAATAAAAACTTAAATTAAAGGCTTTTTTATCACATCTTCCCATTGTGAAAAGTGGACCACTGTAGGGATGTCAATTTTCACAAATTCCCAAGATCGATCGTCGTTCAAATTAACGATCAATTAATCGATGAATCGTTAGCCTTAATGCTGCAATATCCGTCGCTGCAGTGGCATATGGCCAACAGCTGAACAGGGTCTGCAAATGCTGCTCAAAACACTATGTTCCTCACCAAATTGATGAGAATGTTTTTCTTAATCTAAATAAAGGGCTAGTGGGAATTATAAAATGTTTCGATGTGATTGATGATTAAGTTAATTATTTAAAAAAATCAAATAAAACGACTATATAACGCGTCACCAACCGCCTCAGATGTACTTGTCAGAATGTGACTGTTGTGGACGTGCTCTTCCTGGAACAATGCACTGAAAACGGCAACTAAACCCAATGATTTTACAACGAATTAATAAAATAGTGTTCTCACGTAATATGACAGTCCCAAATTAACCATCGTTATTATTAGTCGTGCATTCTGCTTGAGTGGCGCGCACTGTATGCATAACCAGCGCAGTCTCATCCCAATTCGTCATACAACTGACGTTTTGGGACGTCTTTTGACCATTCGTCAATATACGACTTTTTAGGGCCCCCTTAAACGTCGGTAGATGACGTTATGGGATTCTAACTCTACCCCAGACCTAAACCTAACCATAAACCCAACTCGTCACCTGAACTGACGTTTAAGGTAAAGCGTCAGTTGTATGATGAGATCGTCATCTACCGACGTTTAAGGGGGCCCTGAAAAGTCGTATATTGACGAATGGTCAAAAGACGTCCCAAAACGTCAGTTATATGACGAATTGGGATGAGACTGTGTTAGCATAACCATTGAGCACTTTGCTAGCGCATTATTTAACTCAAAGAAACGCACCCTTTGTATACAAAATAAACATAATATTACAGTTTATATCTGCACAAAATGCAGTGAATGCACAAGTGAACTTAAACTAATTACGTGCCATTCAGAATGACCCATGTTGTGGACGCGCTCTTCCTGGAACAACGCGACATGGCAACTCAACCCAAATAATTCACAATGTTTTATTACAATATTGTTTTCTTTGTAATGTTATGTAATATGACACTCCCAATAGTCATTATCAGTCGTGCATTGCCGTTTGAGCAGCACGCTAAAGATCATCATGCTTTATTGGCGTCAATTCTTAACCAAATACATCCAATATGAGATTAAGCAGATATAGATAGGTGTACACAAAATAAACTATTACAACTTACATTTGCACAAAAAAAGGTTGCGAATGCACACGCCAACTTATTATCATGATGAAGGTGTAAAATAGTCCCAAACATAACTCCAGCACGCGCATGTTAATCGATGATCGATAAGTTTTATCGATTAAATTATTGACAATTAATCGATCATTCGATTAATCGTTGACATCCCTAGACCACTGTCATAGCATTATTTCTTGACATGGGTACTTGTTTTATTTTTGTTCTCTAGCTTTTGTGGTCAGTGAAAGTATGTGTTAGTCGTCGGAAGATGTTTTTTAGACAAGTGTCATTCTAAAAACGTTTCAAACAGCTCTTCCGTCCTTCCTTTAGTGGTGTGTCAATCTCAGGAGAGATCTACATACTTTTGCAGTGACATTTGATTAGTTGAGGTTCTACAGCAATTCACCATTCCTGACAGAATTAATAGAGGGAAAGTGGCAGAGAAATTATGTCAAATGAAAGACGCATTTACTTTTAAGTAGGTACGGAGGTTTTGCAGCGCCAGCGTCGGCCCCTTCAACTCTCAGCGTCAAAGCAGTGGAACAAAACGCAGTCAGCCTGCGAAGACTAGTGAACCAGGTCAGGCTTATTTGCATGCAGGAGGCAGAAAGTATGTCAAGAAGTTGCCAAAATGCATGTGAAGTTCCTGAAAACAAAATGTGCAAAATCTGACAACTGATTAAAGTAAAAGGTGATGTAATCGTGGACTGGCTAGCAACTGTTCCGACTGTACCTTCACCTATTCATTTCCTAAATAACTCAAAATCACATTCGGCTACAACACCACTGAAATTGTATTAAACCTTTAATCAATTCCTCCCCCATAATTTATAGTTACACTAGTGAATGGCAAATTCAGTGGAAACAAAGCTAAGACCTCAGAAAACCTGTCAAGAACATGTTTGGCTAAATAAAAGTTTAAATTGAACAAGAAAAATACGATTTTTAGGACATCGAACTGAGATGTTTTGCATTATTGGCATTATCATTACATTATTAACTTTCAAAGAGGAAAAAATAGGTTATACTGTTTTACATTGTACATTCTATGTACTGTGTAATATTAATCAACATGTAATTACTATAGTTTCGGGTCGGGTTGGGTTTAGGGTCAGTTACTTGTAATTATGCATAATGGTTGCAGAGAAGGTGGTTGTTTTTATATTATTTGTAACAGAAAAGGCAAACAATCAGGCTAAGATACTTTCTCATTTACCAACATTCAGCAAATGTGCATATACGTATATCATTTAAACAAATCTCTGAATGTCTAATTAACATTTCATTTCACAACCTTGCAGATTTAATAGAATCCACTGGTGATATCTAGTGAAGTTGTAGCCTGCATAAACTTGTTACTGCGAAGTTGCCCACTGTCATATTCATATCGTTTTCATGACTACATATATAGCAATTGTAAGTCGCTTTGGGTAAAAGCGTTAGCTAAATGAATACATTTAAATGTAAATATACTTGTGTTAGTAGGTCTAATTTTTGTTATTTGATACATGTTCTAAATGTTGCAGTGGCATCCTGGTTATAATTGGTTCTGTTTTCAAAGACAGAGGAAACAAGTACAGCCTATTTAGAGTACATTTGTAGGATAAGCTTGAGATAAATCCACATTAAAAAAACCTTTGTCCTGAACTAAGTGTCACTCTCAGCCCTTTGGTCATCCTCAGAGTTCGCACTCCAGTGTCACATGGACTCTCATGAATTCAACACTGGTACAGACTTAAAAAAACATATCCAGGGTATGTCAAGGGCACAAATAAGGCGTTCACTGGCACCTTTTTGAATCATTAAATGTCAAAGGGGACAACCCCCCCCCCACTCTTTGAACTTCATAGAAGTGGGGAAAAGCCACCATAAGTCCACATCAAGTAAATCTTTGGGGACAGAGCTAGTATCTTTGACTTCAAATGATGGACTTGAAGACTCAATTAAGACAAACTAAAGCAGTAAGAACATAAAGAAAGTGAAGGGCTTCAAAGTGGGATGTCACAAATGCAAGATGCAAGTGTCCAAAAAAAAAAAAAACTGAACGCAGTTGGTGTGGTGATAACAGCAGAAAGTCCACCCACAGGTGTAATGTAAGGACCCTATGATTTTAATAGTTCGGAACCTGTTGAAACTGACAAAAATATATAACCATTATGTAATGTACAATGAATGTACTTCAAAGTTAAAATAAATAAATAAAACTAACATATAGATTTAATAATTAACTTTTTGCAGGGCCCTACACAAACTAAAGCAGTAAAAACCTCAAAAAAGTGGCAGTGTTTTGCTTCAAAGTCGAAATTCACTAATGCAATATATGCAAATCAGGTAACTACAACGCTCAAAAATGTTTCCACAGTGTGGCGAGGTATAACTTTTATTATTGTTCGGTCTGAAACAGCGCCCAGTGACGGATGGTGTAGCAATTTTGTTGTCTGGGTGGAAATCGGGAGAAATTCGAGAGAAAGGTCGGTCCGGGAAATTTTCGGGGGGCTTTGAAATTCAGGAGTCTCCCGGAAAAATCGGGAGGGTTGGTATCTATTCATCAGGAGCCGTTAACGTATGATTATCAATTTATGTAAAGTACTGTGGATTTACCCCAAAATACCAATGCAATATATGCAAATCAGGTAACTGCAACGCCCAAAAATGTTACAACAGTGTGGCGATAACCAAGCTGCAGGTGTAATGACATCAAGACATCTCACTTTCTACCAAGGCTTCCACGCTTGTCAGTTTTTCAATGCAACTACAGGCCTCTAAGTTCCTTCGTATTTCTGCAGCATCCAACTAGCACGGTATTTGGAGCGAAAAGTCGAAAGAAAATCTTGAGCTCATTGGAGAGATGGAGAGAATAAGGAACACTGAGCAGGGAGGCTGTTTCAATTTCATTTATCAGACATCATTTCTCTGCTCCACTGACTCAACAAATTCAGTCTGTCGGCTCAGTGTCACCCCGCCGGGTCCCTCCACCCTCCATACACATGCCCAGTGATGTTATGTTGGTAAATGACTCTGTAATAAAGATCTAAAACCATCCCACCACTAGTGTACTTCCGTTCCCATTCCAGTTATTGATCTGAAACTCATTTCCCCCATTCCCAGATGAAAAGAACCAAAAGTTGGAATGGTTCCCTAGAGGTTGGGGAGGGTTTGTGTAAGTTATGAATTGGTAATATGGTGTGACGGGGTAAGTGAAGACCAAGGAGGTCTATAATACCTGGAGTTATATGTTAACATTCCCATTCATCTCAATGGCAGTTGCTTGGCTCGGCTTTTATTCCCCTGGCAATTTGATGTTTGTTTTACTTTTTCAACAGACTCTAACTCTACCAGACTGGAGGACCTTGGACTATTGTCTCTAAATGGGAATGAGAAAAACTAAAACTCAAATGGGGTTTGAAACAAGAAAAATACAAGAAGAAAGTAGGTAAGACAAACAGGGATGTTTTGAAACCGTGCTACACTCTTGATGTCTCTTGGTGTTGTAGCTCAAGGTTTATGGATTCTAACACACAACTCGGATCAGCCCAACTCAACTATTTTCAAAGACAAGCCCAGAAGTTGCCAAGTTCACTTAACCCTGCAACTTGACCCTCACAAACAAAAATTTTATGTAGCCAAACTTAATTTTGATGTCCTTTTTTTTTAAATGACCACACACACCTGTAGATTCCTTAAAGACAGTGTTTCTAAAAGAACTACAGTGAAGTGGAGCAGATATTTTGTTTGTACAAGTGTCTCTATCCTTTGAATCGCAACACTTAACTAAGCATAACTGCATTTACACAACATGTGAATAAAATAAGATCAAAAAGTTTTGAAAGTACACAAGCCACTTCGTTATGTTCCAAAAAACCCATTTCTCAACCAGTCTTATTCTTAGCATTACCACAATAAATAGTTGACTTCAGCATGCAATTTTCTCTTTTACATGATATGTGAAGGTGAAGCAACATCCCTGTTTGTCTTACCTGCTTTCTTCTTGTATTTTTCTTGTTTCAAACCCCATTTGAGTTTTAGTTTTTCTCATTCCCATTTAGAGACAATAGTCCAGGGTCCTCCAGTCTGGTAGAGTTAGACTCGTTGTGTCAAGTTGCAGTTTTGTTTTGAAATAATAAACCCGTTCACCCGAAGGAAGACTCGACGAAGTGCTATTAGAAGACATCCTGTCATAGTTTCTTGGTACATAATGGCTACCGTAGATACAACACGCATTTGAAAACGCGAGGCGCTGGAGAGCACAATGCGTTTGAACGCAAAATACAATTTCACCACTAGATGGGAGAAATTCCTAAACATTGTGCCTTTAATGACCACGGGAAAGCAATCCCATTCAAAAGCAATCGGAATTAAGATTTTCACCTAATGGGGGAAAAAAAACATTAGACTTCCATTGAATGAGGGACCAGAGCTATATTTAGAGATCAGAACGTCATTGTGATTTGGAGGTCGGCTCTATTCGATCGGACCCTTGAACTGTGGTGGTGAGTTTTCGTAAATGCAAGCAGCACTCAAGTTATTCAAAAAACGCAAGTCTATTTAATAACTGTTCTGCTTGGTTTACAGTAGGCATGTATGTGTACGATATGTGCAGATGTAGACCTGTAAGCGAGTGCAGTGAGGTCTCAAATGTCAGAAAGAGGTTTGGCGACACTGTGGCTGCGACATGGGGCACAACGGCCTCCTGGGAATAAGCTACCAGTCTCAAACTTCATCTCTCTATTTCTTTCTGTCTCTGCACCAAGATTGAATTACTACAGGACCATGGGGCCAAAGCTAAACTTTATACATAAAGAAACAAACACGATGGCGTGAAACCAAAGAACGAGAGAGTCTCAGTGTGAATTTCTGATGATCAGGCCTCCGGCAGAGATGAAAGTAACACACTCAAAGACATGAAGTCTATTTGATCAAGCACTACATAAAATACATATCAAACTCTCTAGGGAATGATGGACATCTCTAAATAAACCAGAATATTTGTTACAAGTCTCAAGTGGAAGATAATTTATCCTGATTCACATGCTGTAGACACACTCATGTCAGGTCTTATTTTACGCTTCGATTTGTCACAGCACATCCGAAACTGACAAGACGCTAAATGTTTTTAGATTTAACATACCCTTCCCTCCTAAAAATAAATGTTCCAATTTGAAATTGTAAATATTTTATAAGTTTTCCTGCCTGACAACAAAACAGTGATTCTAACCCTGTTTTACTCTGTATAATAATCTCTGTATAAACGACATATGGTGTGGTTGAACTTTCGGGCGGTCCAAGTTCCGAGTCCTAGCTCGCGGTCCTTTACCAATCTGATTCTCCTCTCTCCTTTCCCGTGATTTCATATCTGTCCTTCTACTGTCCTACCTAAATATAACTTAAAAAAAATCAAACACTGAAATTATTAATATTACCATTAATCCAAAGGTCTGGCTGAAATATCAAAGAAAGGTTATCATCAAGATAACGATTGCTTGATTAATAGTATTACAGCTTATACTTTCACAGCCCAGACTGGGTAAAAGGTTCAGACCTAGTTACCTCTCTCATTGCCTCAGAGAGCAGATATGCGAAATTACTCTTAAAACACTACATTTTCATCGCTAACAGACTGTGGTGTTCACTGGGCCGAAAACCTGCTCCCTCAAAAACCACAGCTATAATTCCTTAATCAGCAGAGCCAAATTAATTTTGAAAAATGCTCTATTCTTCAAAAGACCAACTTTGCCAATTTGCATAATAGGTTTAGCATTATCAGTTCAGTAAGGTCCAAATATATATATATATATATATATATATATATATATATATATATATATATATATATATATATATATATATATATATATATATATATATATATATATATATATATATATATATATATATATAAAGTAGCAAAGTCTCGTCTTCAGACTTTTGCATGTTCATTGGAGAATGTCCCAGTTACCACCTAAAAAAATATAGTTTGCATAGGAATATTTGATTGTAGATATTGTGTAACTAATGATGGATGATGGATGGATGGACATTTTTAGGCCCATTAACTCCCATTATAAAGCTTAAAAGAGCCAGGGTATTTTTTTTTAACTAACTATTTTGATTGGCTGAGAGGTTGGGCGATGTCTACCAATTTGGCATCAGACGAATGTCTACAGTGAAACATCGCGATGGACGATAACATTTGGTTGGGACTGGTCACAATGTTTAGCCGATGCTGTCTATCGACCATCAGCCCAAACCTAGCTGAGAGAAGAAAGTTATACACACCTAGGATGGGTTGGGGGTGAGTAGCCTAAATTAGAAGGTTATTTTAATTTTTGGGTGAATGACCCTTTAACAGATGCTTTTAAAATGCATTTATTCAAAACTATGAAGTTTTATTAACTAAGTTCGGGAGGAGCACGTTCAGATAATTAACACGAGTGGACAGCACTCGGCAATTAATGATAAGAGGGTACATACATGCCGCTTTTCCATTACCAGAACCAGGTTGACTCGCATGGCTCGACTCGGCGTTTCACTCCGCTTCCTTGCAGACAGTACCGACACAAATAGTACCCGGTCGTCAGCGACGCCTTTTGTTCTCGTTGCCCCATCAAGCTCTTGCTGGATCCTCTCTTCAGCAACCTAACAAAGGAAAGTCTGCACCTACTCGATTGACCACGCTGTATTCTTCCGAGTTGCCATAACAATAGCAGCAAGTTTAGTAACTGTCTCTGGTCAAACTATTTAAACATGGGGGTATATAACATAAGGGTGGGGGTATTCTGGATACTCTATTTGGCGTGTGTAATGATAACGCAGTGAATGGTGTCGATTCGATTTTCCTTTGTTTTCACATGACATTTTAGTATCGCCTTAGCTCGGCTTACTCGCACAGAACCTCGGAGGTGGTAAAAAAGTACCCGATAGCAGGTACAGGTACAACTTTCACACAGTGGAAACCAAACAAAGGGCGAGCCAAGTCGAGTTGAGTCGAGCTGGTACTGTGTAGTGGAAAGAGCGCCAATAGACTCAGCAGTCTTACCTCGATCCATTGACGGTTTGCAGCATCCCACCAACAACCCTTCTCCACACTCCTAGTTCTAAAACACTTACATTCGGAGGGAGTCCTCTGGGTTGGGGCTGAATTCCGAGCTCGGAGTCCTCCCTCTGGCAGCGCAGTCTCATCCCAAGACGTCATATAACTGACGTTTTGAGACGTCTTTTGACCATTCGTCAATATCCGCCTTTTTAGGGTCCCCTTAAACATCGGTAGATGAGGTTATGGGATCCTAACTCTACCCCAGACCTAAACCTAACCCTAAACCTAACCCGTCACCTAACTGACGTTAAAGCTAAAGCGTCAGTTGTATGACGGCCCGGGATCGCCATCCACCGACGTTTAAGGGGGCCCTAAAAAGGCGGATATTGACGTATGGTCAAAAGACGTCCCAAGACGTCAGTTATATGACTTCTTGGGGTGAGACTGTGTTACTGTACCTCTGGACAGCACACCAAATACGCATTAAATCTTACTCCCTCAAAATTATATGCAAGTGTGAACTTGAGAAACTCAATTTCACATGAATGAATTAACCATTAATGCGTATCAGAAAACATTATAATTAATACTGAAAATTTTTTTATTGTTAGTTCACAAAAATCAGTAGTTAAAGTACCATATAAACACCCCTAAATCAATATGACACAGAAGATTATTTAAATTACCAGGCCAGAGAAGAGAAACATCGCAAGTTAAACTGTAACATTGCAAATTATAGAAATCAATTCGCACACACAATATTGATAAAATCATTTTTAGTAGGACATGAAAAGTATGCCAGTAAGGCACTTAAAATGTGCAGTATATATTTGCATTGCGTTAAATTTAACATCAATTTTTGGAAATCCGAAAATGAATGAATATTCATTAGGCTATTCAGACAAAATGGTCTGTAGCAGATTTTACTTTATGCATTGAAAGTACCATGCACATATTTTTATAATGAAAAAATTGCAAATGCCCTGTGAACCTTTTAATTTCTTGTGTTGAATGAGGCAAACTATACAGCAGAGGCATTCAATGTTCATCTTTAAGTATAAATCATACATGACTCTTACACATCGAAGCAAAGAAAAACATCTTAAATTAATGATAACAGTCACAAACGCCAAAAGAATAGCAAGTTAAAGCAAAACGCATTTATTTTGCTTCTTTGAAAATGCCTACACGGAATGAAGCCTCTAAGAAATGCATTTTCTTCCATCTGCTTCATAAGACATGTCTTTATTTTCATTATGAGAGATATATTATGAATGCGGTGAAAAGCGTTATGCTACAAAGATAAAATAATAAGAACATGAACGCTTTTTAATGTAGGTCATCTCTTAAAAAAAAGAAAATCGTGTACTGGCTCAGCTTCTGTTTTCAGAGTATAATTGAGTCTCCTTATGAATAGATTAATAATTTAAAGCAGTCAAATGAATAATGGATGCTGTTAAAATGCCTCTACTTTAAGAAACGCGTTTGACTTTTACACATCTCTTTATAAATAACGGGGGCAGTCGCACCTCTAAATCAGAAATGAGTTTAGGGGTTGCTTGCTGCCTGTCTGCATGCCAATAGACTCATTTGTCCTTGTATCTCATCGTAAAAAAAGATGTCATTTTACAGTTTGCCACCCAGGTGTATGAGGTCAATATGCAAAAAAAGGCATTTGAATGCCGCTGTTGGTATTTAGCCTTTCAAAGGGAAGTGTCGATCAAGAGCAAAGCAATGGCTGTTTCTCTACCAAATGTTTCTACTTTCATGTTGAAACGCCAACCTTGAGAAGGTGAGGAGTGGTTTAGCGCTTTACTTCAGCAAATCCTGCTGCTGCAATTTACCAATAATCAAAAATTGGGAGTCAAAAAATGGTTTGAGGCTTATCACAAAAAAAGCTTGACTTAAATGCTTCAAATGCATATAAATTGCCCCTTAAAAAAGTAAAGTTGAGCTCAAGTAAAACGTTAGCCATCAAATAAAGAGAAACTGCTTTATCTTTTGATTTAAAGACAACATGCAAATAAGCCATTTACTTAAACCTTTTCTGGTCTTATTGTGAACAGATTATAAGGAAGACAGAAAAACGAATGATTTTACCAAGTCCTTACAATGCCCAAATTTCACAATCCAGTTCTTTCCAGGTGGTTAAAAATAAGTCCCACACTGTAAAAAATAAACCGTAAATTTTACGGTAAAAAAACGGCAGCTGTGGTTGCCAGAACTTTACCGTTAAAAATACGGTAGGAACGTTAATGGTTTTACAGACTTAACTTTAAATTTACAGTAATAAACCGTATTTTATTTTCTGATAAAATGTGGATTTACCAACTTATTACCGTATTGATATTAACTTATTAATCTGTTTTAGACCATTGTAATACACTGACAACCAACAATCATCACAGCAGTGATGAAAGTTTCATGAGTAATCACAGCTCATCACTAGTGAATACTTGTATAAAGCAATACTTATTTAAAGAAGCTGCACAGTGTCATTTACACAAACATTACGCACATCATGGTAACACACATGAAATTAAAAAAAACGCAATAAACATTAATTTAACAACATTAAATGTAACTGTAACCCTAATGTACATTACTGATTAGAAATAAAACAATAACACTATGAGGAACCATAGTTATTTCAACAAAAACACATAAAATGTGAAGTGTCACACAGGGAATTGTGGGAATGTCAATTTACGGTTTTTCACTGTAAATTATACAATGATTTGTTGTTTTTCACTTTCAAAAACTGTAAATTTAATGTTATTTTACTGTAAAATGATGTCACAGTTATTTACCGGTGTATAGTACGGAAACTTTCTGTTTACCAATTAACAGTTTTGCACTGTAACATTTTTACAGTATTTTACCATTAAAATCACGGTTATTTTTTACAGTGCACTTTGAAACGTAGCATAAATGAATGATTAAGAGTCCAATATAGTCTGTGGATTTTTCAAGACTTCAAGTTTTTAAAGAAAAATGTCAGCAAAAACAGAGACACAAACTTGGCATTAGCTAAAATTTCTTTTGCTTCTTTGGGTGTATGTTTTTTGCTAGCTTGTTGGTGGTCTTGAAATGTTATGTTATTGTATGTTGTTTTATTCAGAATTCCCCACAGAAAGTCAGATGTTCCAACAATGATATCTTCCCTGCACCCTTTCTGCCAGTCCATCTGTGTTACTGCTGGAACGTGTTGCAGTTTTAACGAAGGCCTGGTCAAGGCAGCTATTGTTCATTGGCGCATTTCTAAGGTTTTTGCCTTCCTTTTCTCTCCAAGCTGGTCTGTACATCCTGAGCTGAGTTCTATATTAGTGTGGCAGAAATCAAACAGGTTTTCAGTCTGGGTCTAATACTGATGTGAACATACTAAAAAGCAACTTTGCTTTCTTAAACTTTCCATCAATGCCTTCCGAGTTGAGATCTTGACCCTGACGTGCAAATAATGGTTGCGTCGATGTTCCATGAAAAATGTTTTTTTTTCTTTCATTGAACACAATGAATACACAGGTGATGTTTCTCTGAAGCGGTCCTTGAACAAGTTTATGCATCTATCTGACACTAGCATTACAAAAAAATTAAGGATTTATGCAACTAACACTGCTTTCTTGGATATTTGAGAAAGTCAACTTTACACAGGGACAGAAAAGCAATTTATGTTCCTTGAGGTTCACTTAATGTTAAAGTTTTTTGCACATCAAAATGTCCGAAATGGTTTACGGAGATTTACATTGAACCTCACTGTTTATGTTTGTTTTGTTTTTTGTTTTATTAAATTTTTTTTGTTATAAAATGTAAAAACTCAATAAATATTTGAATTATAAAAAAAAACCGTGCGCTTATTTGAAACATAGAGGATTTGAAATAACGAGCTCGAGCGCTCAAAAGTCGCGATTACGTGAACTAATCAGGAGATCCCCTTGACATCGCTGGGCGCCATTGCCAATAATTGAATCGAAATGATAAAAAATAGAAAAACTTTGCGGCACAGAGGATTAACTGCTCGTGCCGCCCCCATGTGACACGAAGAAATGGGCGACTGCCCGGTTCGCCTGTGCCTAGAACCACTACTGCTGTTTGTGATGCAGCTGCTGTCAGATCCAATACAGTTGGCTGCTTCATCTTTCAACAAAATTTGCTTTGCGAACTCTCCATTACAATGTGCCTCGTTTACAAAACGAAATGCTCTGAACAAATCCTTCAACGCGAAAAAAATGCAAAATAAAATGAACCCTCCACTTGTTTCCAACGTTGGAATCCTTCTGAAGTTTGTACAGAGTCAAATGAGCTGTTTAAACTGGACACATTAAAGCGAAAGTCGTATAGTGTATCCAGCGTAGACTGCGTCAGCGATTATAATGGATTATTTAATTTCAATGTAAAGCTCACATTCAATGTAGGCAAATGTCAGCCGTTATCAACTGAACACCAGTAGGCAAACGGTTAAAAATAAATAGCAATTGAATTTAGGCTAATAGTTGTGGCTAAGTTGTTAATCTTGAATATTATAGTAACGTGCAAACAAGGGCTCCTTATATAGTTTACAGCATTGCCAGAGATAATTTTATCCCCAAGAAAGTTTTATGTCTGGTTTAGATTACACGTTTTTAGCCCGATTTTGGCACGATCCGTTTGACGTAGGGTGTCGTGGGGATTCGTAAACGACAACGGGCGTCGGGACGCAAGATTCGATCGTATCATCTCGTATAGTGTGTCATAGTGGGAGACAACCTACGTTGCGTCTGCGATGCTTCACGACATCACGACACAAAGAATAGCATTTTAATTTTTTTAATGGTCGTTCACGACGGTTCCGTCACATGTATGAGGTTGACCAATAGGAGCACATCTTTTCTGTACACAACCTTCAAAAATGGCGAAACGAAAGAGAGACTATGGTGCTAACGTTAAAACTAAAAGTAAATAAGAAAACAATAGTTTACCTCAAGTTCTCTTTGGAGGATTGACAGCCCATACTGTCCTCTTTGAGCAGGGTTAAGTCTCACACAATGGCCGCTGAAAAGGCAATGCCAAGCAATCCAGGAACGTGTCCATTGTCGGGTTTTCTTTCTTCTTTTTTTCCCCATTTTTTTCCATTTTTCTGAACACAGGACAGCCAATACAACACTCACCGCTTCATCCATTGTTTGTTTACGTTCATTTCTGGAAGTCACTCGCTAGTTTCGCTTTCTCGAAGACATCACGCGCCGTAAGACGGCATGCAATGACTGGTCAGGAAGCAACGTGTAGTCTGACATTGTGAATTGTCCACGACACGACAAGATTTTAGTATTCAAAATCGCGTAATCTGACACAGTGACTATCGTAACAGACAAAAAAAAGTGTAATCTGAACCAGGCATTAGTTGTAATTGAATTGATTTATTTAAAGACAGATACACAATTTGTTCAGTAAAGCACTGTTTAATAATAATAAAAAAGCTATGTTATGTTTAGTTTTCAACCCTCCTACTGTACAGGACTGAACCGTGAAGTCATAATCGAGGTGCGTACCGAATCATCAGTTGAGTGTATATATAATGTGGTTAATGGATTTTTTTTTTAAATCGAGTTCTCTAATACAATAAAGGAATCAGTAAGTAAGTATTTAAGAATTTATATTTATATAATACATAAAATATTTCAGTATCACAGCAATAAGAATCACCAATGTGTTTATTTATGCTTACAAAAAAAAATAGAAATGCTATTTATACAAAATATGGTCTTGCATTTATTTCCTTTTGATTTACAGGTGAAATGTTACATGCTTTTATGAGTTAAACCCATAGGTGTTCAGCAATGACCAAAGTTTAATTTATCTTGATGCATTGTTGCTCAATGCAAAGGGAAAAGCATCTCAATGTAAAACGATGTCAAGAAAAGAAAGCTACAAAATGTTTTTGGGAGGGGCGGGGGTGTGTCTACTTTAAATACCGTTTAATATTCATGAGAAACGTTGGCTGAAAGAAGCAATTATAATTGGGGTAACAGGGTTCAGCCTTAGACGTAAGCCAGTGACCTTCATGTGTTTGTCTCATCGCTCATTTGCTATTTAAATACACTCATTTATCACCGCGGTGCTGTCACACAGTTGTCACTGATGCAGGTGTGTTTCTGATAAGACACATGAAACAGCTTTTCAATTGTGACTTTTCTTTTTTTTCACGGTTTATCACATGGGGTATTCTTAGTGCTGTCTACTACCTCCTTATATCCATGTCGGTTTCCCTTTACTTTCCCTCTTTTCCTTGCTGTCACCATCCCAAAACTCAAGAAACTCAGTGTCGGCTCACTTTTTCTTTTGGTAAAGCAATTACCTGAGCAGTCAAGTGTAACAAAGTTGACATGAACAATTGACATTTCGGAGCGACCAAGTGACACGATTTACTGAATTGTATATTTTTTTTCTTAATCCAAATAGGATCTCAAAATAGCCTAACATTTCTGAATTTTAATGTATGCAAAGCAGAAACTTGTTTGCACTGCAGTTAAAAAGTTTGGGATTGGTAAGATTCGTTTTTATAAGAAGTCTCGGTAACACTTTACAATACTAATATGCTTAACTAATGCACAGATAATACTGAATTAATGTGTAACTAATGATTAATTAAGCTATTCATTAATCATTACCACATTAGGAACTAATTAAGAGTCTGTACGGTTACTGTATTAGTTCATACATTAATTGTTATTAATTAAATATGTAATTGTGGATTAATTCCATAATAACTCATTTTTTTAACTAATAGTTTCAATTAATATGTTAATTACCATAATGAGTCAAAGCCTTGTATTTCAACTTCCAGATAATTTGACAGGTACACTAATATGCATTAATACATGATTAATTACTGCATTTTTACTGCAAATTCATGTGCAAATTACTACAATCACTAAATGACTAGTTAATAATGATGTGCCCCAACAAGTAAAGTCATAACATAATGATACCTTTGCAAATCATTAGCTAATGATTAATTAAAGCAGACAACTGGAAGTTGAAGTGTATAGCTTTGACTAATTGTGGTAATTAACACATTAATTTACACTATTAGTTAATAAAATGTTATTAAGGAATTAATACACAATGACACATTGAATTAATAGCAATTCATGTATTACTTAATCTATTAATCATATAGACTCTTTATTAGTTGCTGATGCAGCAATCATTAATTAATGGTTTAGTTCTTCATGAGTTATACACTCATGATTATCTGTGCATTAGTTTAGCATGAATTAATGCATATTAGTGCACCCGTATTGTAAAGTGTTACCGAAGTCTCTTATGCTCACAGTCACATGTCTGACAAAAAAAAGTAATTACAAAAAGTATTACAATTTAAAATAGCCTAACTGTTTTCTACTTTTTCTACTATTTATTCATGTGATGCAAAGCTGAACTTTCAGCATCATTACTGCCGTCTTACTATCACGCGATCCTTCAGAAATCATTCTAAATGCTGATTTGCTGCTCAAGAAATGTTTATTATGCATAAATGTTGAAAATATTTATGTAAAAAAAAAATCTGGATTTATATATATATATATATATATAGTCTTAACATTGACATAGATTGCATGGAAATCTAGCCCCTTTGAACCCTCCTTTGGGGCCGATAAAATAAATTAATCTCCATGACAGGAATCCACAAACCTTTTTCCGTAGCTACAAATACAGTAGCAATTTATGGCTTGTGTCACTTCGTAAGAGGTTGAATAGAGACACGCTCATAAATAACTGTAAGTGATCGCTGACATTCAAAGGGGAGCGGATAGTGAAAGTGAGTAGAATCTGAAGGACTGGGCAGTATAAACCTCATCTAGCTCTGATGAACTGAGACCAATCCTTTATTTGGCTATCTATGATGTGTAAACACTGTTAGACAGACTCACTGCCTTTCCAAAACACTTCTCATGTTGATCGTTTAACCCAACGGCTGAATCGCTTTATGTTTTGAAGAGAGTTATAACGCTGGGCCACGAAGAGAAGTAAGCTTTTTGAAGATGAGGTGCTCCTTTTTCCACCTTTTTGACCTTGGGGCTGGTTGCATCAGCCATGCGTGAGTTATAACTTACCTCACATGTTGCATAAGCTGGCAACTTCCTGGACACGAACACTGAAAGCTTCATATATGAAGCCATTTGGGACAGGGCCCCAGTCGTTTCAGATGCAGAGATTTTTTTTCCCCTACACACATGGAGGGCACACCCGTCATATTGTCTCATGAACAATAACCACTACATGCACAAGACCGTAGGGTGTCCCAATAGTCATTTAGGTTTCAGGGTGATTGCGAGTGCCCCCGTTGTGGCTGACACGCACCCTCAATGCACAGTTTTGTGAGGGAAAAAAGCTCTAGCAGTGGCTTCAGACTTCAACCCGATAGTCAAAGCGAAAATTTGGACTCGAAAAAGATCAGAAAGGCTTAAGATTCCATGGGACAGGGCCTGAATCGCTAATGACCGCAGAAACTCAGGCCCTGTCCCAAATGGCACACTCCGGACTTGTGGACTTCCTCAGAGTCCACACTTCGGTTACGTCATGAAGTGCAGACCTATAGTGCCCTTAGCGCGAGTCTTTGAGGGCGCATTGAGAGGTATTTTTGGGACTCGAATCTTCACGCCAGAAACAGGAAGACGGTCTGGTTGTTGCATAGACAGTTTTATTTTCTCAAATCTGATGTCCATGTGAACTACGCAGCCTGCTTTTAAAGTTCTATAATTGTATATGCCACCTGGGCATTACAATAGATGCCATGGTTATGTAAATGATAAAAAAAAGTTGTACATAAAAATACATAATGTTCAATTTTAGCACAAAATGAAAATGAGTTTAAGAAAAATGTATAGGTTTCAATATTCATAATACGTTTATGACTCAGTAAAGCCAATACATTCGGTTCTATTTATGTAATGAATCATATTATGCGATCGTATTATTTAACACGCTTTTATTATGTTTGACATATCAACCACTGGTCGATAAAGGTCGAATAGACTGTAAGTAACAACTGGTAAAATCTACGTCCTATGTCATAAAAACCATAATGATACTTACACCTTTAATATTCCATCTTTACAATCCGTGAGCGAAATCTCCTCCCATCTGTTTTCTGATTGGCCTTTCGCAAGGATTCCTGGGTAGTTAAAGTGCGTGGAGCCTGCATCTATGCGGGCTTCGCGAAAGACCGCTTCAAGGGTACAAAGGGGGCGCTGCTGAGCACACTTCAGAGCGATAAAATGCCAAATGGGACAGCCTACGGACTCGTAGACTCGGCGAGCACGCGCAATTTAAGTCCATGAGACCGCAAGTCCGGCGTGAAGTGCGCGATTTGGGACAGGGCCTCAGTGATATTGGTTGCTAATTTAGAAAGCTAGCAGTATTGTTAGCAATTAGCAGTATTATACAAGATCACTATCTACAGTCAATGAGCAAAGAATTGAAACACATTCAATGTATTTCTTCTTTCTTAAATTTTAATTATATAAACTTAGACTTAAAAATTTTATGAATTATATGATTTTTTTCAAATTAGATTTTTTATAGCCTAATATTGTTAGATCATTAAGTGTGAGTTGTGAAACATTTTTTCTTCTTTTAAATAAAACATCAACCGAAAAAACTACTACTAAACATTTAGCCCCAAAAAGGCATAAAAATATAATATTTTGGCCTCACGCCAGCAGGGTTTTACTGACAAGGATAATTCGACCAGTTGCATGGGACATTATTTTATTTACCCAATGCACAAGAGAAAGCTTATCAAAATCTCAAGGTGACGGCTTCAATATACCCTAGTCCAGAATCAGACTTTATATTTTTAACTTTTTCCCTCAAGCAAGTACACTGCTATTATCGGACAAATGTGGACAGAACAATGCAATCAATCACACGGACACCTGCCGCAACAAGCTTTGGGACAGAGCTCAGGGCTGCAGGCCTACTGTATTTCACAACACAGCCTGTTTGGACATTATGCTTACAGTCCTCACCACTAAGAACTCAGTCAACCACCTCATGCGGCTTTATTGAAACTCTCAAAATGCTCTGACATGTTCTTACCTCTCTAATTATCAGCGTTTATATATATATATATATGATTTATAAGTAAAAATGATATAAAAAATATATAAATCACATCATTTACTCACCATCATCTTGTCGTTCAACTTGAAAAGATGATTTCAGAATCCACATGTTGTATGTTGGCTGTCACCAGTATCACGAATAGAATACTGCTAAATCCTCGTCTGACTGAAGATTGCAGTTTACAAACTAACATTTTGCTGCGCAATATCCATTTCCTCTCAGCTTTTCAGAAACGAACTACGGACGACCAATTCGTAAGTAAATTACTGTTTTTGAGCTCTGATAAAATAATCTGTCAAAGGAAAACGGTTTGAATAGATTTTGACTCATATGTTTCTGAAAGCTAACTCACACACTGGAGTTGTCATTTGTGATTTGTCAAGCAAAACGGTCTGAAATATCGGGATGATTTGAACAGGTAACTCATACGGACGGAATCGTTTGGAACCTGTTTTGGGAGCCTGTCTGAATCATATGGTCTGAATCGTTTTTGTGATTCAATGATTCGGACAAGCACACTTAAAGGGTACATGCTTTTAAATCATTCATTTTTACTTATAAATCATACATTTGTGGTCTATATAAAGCATAACTGCAATGCTTGGTTCTGAATTCCTCATTATTATAGCTCCACAGGCCCATTTTCTACCCCTTTTCTGATGTGCTTCTGTGAGCAAGTCGTTTCAATGCAGCCCCTTTAAATAAAAAGGCGTACCGTCTTACCCCGCCTGCTTTCCAGGTCGCTGAGTTCACGGTGAGCTCAACTCTCCGCGTTCGGCCATTATTGTAGTTTGATAAGAGATACGATTACTATAGCTTCAAAGAACATTTTTATTCACACGTTAACAAAATGTCAACATTGGAAGACTTGTCCACCAAGCCTTACATATTCGAGCCAGAGCGAGCGATTTGAAATAGATGACGACGAACCTGCAGAACAACGTCACTGACAAGATAAATGACTGCGGTCTGATCTTACCACTAAAAATCTGTATTGATAATAAAAAAAAACTTACGTTTAGAAAGCATCAGGAAACACAGCAGCTAAATGATAGAAGTCAATCGGCAAACCCTTCTGTATACTGGCTGAGGTTTTTGAAGTGGGGATCCTTGAAGTGCTTCAGGTCACTACATCCAACAACCAAACATTTTGACTTGCCCTCTCGTAACTTCTGCACGATTGAGCTTGGAACTACAAAATCGGAGCGAGAAATAATAATGGCGGATTGCTCGTAGTGTTGGACCGGTCAGTCAATGTCCTTATTTGTCAGTTCCGCTGCAAATACGGTGACGTACTTGCTCGAAAAATGTCATAGACAACAGAAAAATCTGAACAGGTTGAAAAATATGACCAAAACAGAATATAAAGATATAAACGAAGCACCTGAAGAGAATAATTTCATCTTTTCTGTACTTATAAACACTCCAAATCTACAACAAAATCATTTAAGGGCTAAAAAAGTGGATTTTGCATGATATGTCCCCTTTAAGCACTGAATCATTTGGAACGATACTCACAAATATTGAATCGTTTGGCGCGTTTTTCCCTCAGGGAAAGAGATACTTGCAATAACTCAGAAAATGAAAAGAGGCCAATGAGGTGGATATTTACCTACCATTGACCCTAAACATGTGTTAAATGCATCCTGTCGTCAACAAAGAAGGTCGTGACTGCACAACTCAGGTAACACATCTTCACAAAAACACATAGCCTAGAACAAGACTCTTTTTTACAGTAGCCTACACAATTTTGTTGGCATTTCCTATACCACTATTTATCAATCATTTGACGCAATGATACTTATTTGATAATCTTGGTATCCCTGTGATTGTACCATATTTAGCTTGTGATGTGTCATGAATAACTGTTATAGTCTTTCAAAATAATGCTAAATAAAGATTGACGCTTCTGTGCAGTTTTTGTCAATATATTCCCAGGATGTCATGCCTATAGGCACTATAGTGCTGGTGCAGCATGTGTTTGAAATGAGGGTGAGTAGAAGATGATGGAATTGAGATTTTTAAACTCTTTAAACTCTTGTTTTTTTTGTTTGTTTGGTTTTTTTATGCTGCATTTTGCTCCAATGGGTCTGTAAAATCGACTAAACAGTAACGGTTTTGGGGTGGAAGAAACAAAGTATTAAAATATATACTGCATACCTTCTAATTTTACATCAGCCTTATTTATAGCATGATACAGTGCAAGATGCCATCTCCTCTTTGGCTGCTGGATTCAGCCACTCGGGGCCGGTATAAACATGTTGATTTGTGTGTTCATATCTGTTCATGTTCACGGCCCACATTGATTTCATATGAACTTCACCTTTAAGGGCTACCATTTTGTGGCAAGGTCCATTTTCTCTTTTACCATTTACTGGATGACGGTTTCACATGTAGAAAATATATTGAGCTTCTTTTTATTGATATTGAGCGGATGCACCGTGCAAAGTGACCTTCCTGCGAAATGGCTTGAAAAGGGATCATCTTGCAATGGGCCATGACAGTACAATTTAAATCACTGATTTTTTTTATTTATTAATTTTAATAAAGGTGATACGTAAAGGATATAATACATTTTGTGATATAGTCCTTTAGCTAAATAGTATAAGATTTTACAGCCTTGTAAAACTACAATTGTACCGAATGAAATCGTTTCAGTTTACAAGATGCATGTATCATCTGTGTTCAGAATGAATACTAGATTGCTTCTTACTGAATACTTTGGAGTATATTCTGTGTACTGCCTAATACTGTGTGTATATATATATATATATATATATATATATATATATATATATATATATATATATATATATATATATATATATTAAGGAGAAACAGTGCACAATATGCAACAAACTTTGCATTGTGGGGTACAGTGTCCTCTGTTGTATACTGGACATTTTCCAGCTAGCAGGGAACGTTCTCAGAACATTGGCTAACATTGCCTATTTGGTTAATGTTTTAAAGAAATGTTCAAATAATGTTTTAAGTTTTTTTTATTTAAAATAATTTTTCTATAAGGTTAAATGTAAACTAAGATATAACATTTTAACTGTAATATTTTGAGGATGTTTTGGGAAAATTGTTAAGATAAAAGATTATACAATGTTGTTCCATAATAACAAAGGAAGAACATTATCAAATCAATGTTCACAAAATGCTGAAGCAAAAGCTTTTATATCTAAAATTCTGGATATTTATGCAGAATCTCATGCTTTAACCAACAGAATAAACCACAAACATAAATTTCAAAAGATGAATGTCATTATATAACCAACACCTTTAGATCACTTTTTGTCTTTGTTCATCTGGCAGTTATAACTCAGATAGAACAGTCAAACAAAGTCTAAAGTTAATAATATAAGTGTCAAGAGCCCAACTAAAGCAAACACTGATCACCATAATGGTGGCTTACAATTTTAGATTTTCTCCTTCAGTGATTCTGCTTGTTATCATCAGTTGTCTTCAATAATGCTCAATCATCACTCAATTAATCACTTAATTATCTCATTAACTATTATCACTGGAGTTTTTGCTGTGTTCCTTTTCTCAGGAGAACATTCTGGGAACCAAAATAAAACTACCCGCTGAAAACATTATTAGAACTTTGTGGGATGTTCCCAGAACGTTTTAAGAACAAAACATTTCTAGCTGGGTTTTCAAGTAGGATATTTATGCATACAGAAATATCCAGACTGGAGAAACAGTGCAAGTAGTATGGTAATTTACTATTTAGAAAATAGCCATGAAAAAATGTTTGTGAGGTGCTATGTTTGGAATGGAATAGCCTACTACCTTACGATTGCATACTATATATTCTGTATAATTTAAATATATATACTGTATATGTGTGTGTGCGTGTGTGAATGGTGTCAAGTTGTATGGTTATTTTAAGGTTATATTTATATTTATGGTTATTTTTATTTCACATCAGGGTGTGAAGATTCAAATATGGATCCCATAAAATTCCCATTCACCACATCCTCCCTGTTCTCCGTTGATACCCAATCCCCCCTTTCATTTCCGGTCTTTTTTTACAGTGCTGCAGCATTTGCTGATTGATGAGGGGGAGCAATTGGACTCATCCATCATGACTTGGCCAGGTTAGGTATCTTTCACTCACTCACCCTCTTTCATTCTCTCTCCTGCTTACAGCCACACGTCTTGATTGAAACTCGGAAGAAGCGGATGTCAAACTTTTTGCCTCTTGTCTGCTCGCCTGCTACATCCCGGCATCTTTTACTAGACCCGCTGCTCAAAAATGAAATCTTTGAACCTAGAGCTAGACACCATCGTTTCTTTCATCATCTTTTTTAAATCTTGCACTGTGAGAAGAATTTGTTACCTTGTTATCAGATTCTGTATGCTTGTGGGAGTAATGCGGCAACTCATTGGACCTCATTAATAAAATACAAGCAGAACAAATTTATCCATATATCCTCTGTAAAACCATTCACACATAAATCGGTGCATTATGTAATAATGAATTTTACGAATTATTCACGCAGAAGTGATTTTAGCTCGTGTTTCATGAATGAGGCGTAATGCGAGTACGAAAGTTGCGGCCTTGTTCCGCCTTGACTTATTAATGTGACTTTTAATAATGCACATTATTCAAAGATACAGTAGAAGTTTAGATGTGCATTTAGATAAAATAAAACATAACAATGTAATATTTTACAATTCTGTAATGTATAGAACATGTGGTGCATGATCTTAGTGTGGATGATGCATTAGTGCTTGTTCTTAAGATTGTCTTCATTATCGTTCATCAAACTTCAATAACTTCCATTCCAGCTCATATAACCAATCCAGCAAAGGCTAATTATCTAATTTCCAATTGTATGTAAAATATCATATTGTTTTAGGCTACAGTTAAATCTTATAAATTGTTAATGCAGTCATTTTAATGGTGGTTTGGTTTGAAAATGGCAAAATCAAATAAGATTTGGAATTGACTTTCTAAATGTCATGTCAATGATACAGTATGTCGCCGATATATATATATATATTTTTTTATCAAAATGTCAACTCTTTCAGTGAAATGACTGGAAGTCTCTGGACCTCTCCAATAATTTTGTCCTCAAACCATGTTACTTTCATACAATGGATTGCAAGCTTGCATTCGATTAACTCTCAACTGTCAGATCAAGCTCTTCCATCCAATCAACGGTAACACTTTATTTTGATAGTCCCTTTTGAACATTCTGTTGACTATAAGTAACTTTGCAACTACATGTCAACTAATTCAGAGTAAAGTATTAGTAGATTGTCTGCTATCTGCCAACTCTTTATTGTGATGCTTTATTGTGTACCCCTTGGCCCTTAAAACAGAGTTACAAGGGCCAGAGGGTGAAATATTCCCCTACGAAATGGAACAACCCTTCATGAACCCGATACGTCATCAGTCGTCAGCGATGGCTCTGCCGTTACAGGATTTCTCCATGACAACAACTGACAATCCGCGCAGCTGTTCTTAACTTTGAATAAACATGATGATTATAACATCCCTTCTTCGAAAACGTATGTCGTTTCTGATCGGAAAGGTAATTTATTATACCATTTCTTAATTTAAACAGCTATAGTGTTATTATAAAAGTAAATAAAGTGCGTGCTGGAATCATCTGGCGCTAAATTTAAATGTTTAACCGTTTGCGATCCATCTCGCCGTTGATTTGCAATGCATTCCGTGAACTTTCTCTTAGCCCTCCGTTTGAAGTGTGCCTCTGAAAAATTTCCCTTTCGAGAGCTATGTAGCCCTACCCCTTCGCCCTACCCCTCGATCTCAACAAGAATCGGGACACCCTACCCCTAGACGTGAACGTGCAAAACGGGGAAAGGGCCAAGGGGTAGGGGCAGAGGGTGAATTGGGATTGAGCCTTAGTGTAAGTGCAACGTAACACTCGTATTGTGTCATAACTTAAGAAATTATCTTTCTATTCATTGCGACTTCAAATTCTGATTTGTTCCTCAAACAAAGTTGAAGACTTGGAAGAGTATGAGTATGGACCATTTCTTGATACCTCGAGTGTTTTTTGGACCCTCTCAAATGAAGGTGAGCAAATGACAACTTTCCTTTTTTTAGTGAACCATTCCTTTAATCCAAATAGAATTGATTTCCCATTTGGCAGTAGAAGACTGGCAACAGTCAATCCCAGTGTGCATTACCTGTCAAACATATAAACATTATTTAAAAGCTTGGCAGAATGATATATCATTCTTTCCTGCATTAAACAGATACTGTCAATCAAACCACGGTCCATGTGGTAACCGCAGAGACCCGTTACATCAACCTAAAGCAGCAGAAAGACAAGGGCATGATATATACGTGAGGTTGAGATGGAGAACACCGTCATAATAAAGACGTTCCAAAACAGGATACAGGAACAATCTGAGATAAGAGATGACCCGACTCTCCCCTGCACGGCTGATGTTAACAAAGCCAACGGCATTATGGGATATATGGGCCAGACAACGTAAAAAAGCTCAGCCTGTTTTTTCCCCTGCTGCTATCTCACGGGGAAAGAGGTGCTGGTTTTTACCCTGCGTGATGAATGACCATCGCTCTCAATTTCTGCCCGTGCATCACCTCTCAGTCACTTGGCGTCAGACCATCACGCGGCTGGCAACAACGGACACCTGGGGCGGCGATAGACGGAGAGGTGTGAGCCGAGAGGAGGATGCCTGGTCAATAAATTAATCTGTCACTTTATTCTTCTCATTTCTCTTTTTTTCATTTTTACGCCTTCAGGACAGGCAAAATGAATACATAAGGGCAGAAAGGGCAGCCGGTACGATCAGAGATTGACAGCACAGAAGAGACCACTGATGCCCCAGAGATCCCACAGATGACACTTGTCCATTCCAAATTTTAAGGTCAAAAACAAGGTGGGACCCTGTAGATTTGCATATATTCACATCATAGTGCTAATCCTTGAGCTAGCATTGACCTGTGAGGGTGTGCTTAATGTGATTTACACAACATGTGCAACATCCTTGTTGGAGCTGGAATGACATTGGGTTGAGTTCAGGGGCCTATAAACTAATTGTATCAACCTGTGCTTGCTAAGATAAATAGTACTAATACTATTGCTCGTTTTTTTTGAAAACTGCTAACCTGAAATATCAACTTTGGTGCATAAGACCAGAAACAAACTCTATCCAAGTATGTAAAAATATTATTGTATCTATTCAGGTTCAATTTTACATTATGGAATCCCAAAATCGAGTGCAATTCACTATGCTTTGCAAGTTACCGCAAATTTGGACATTGATGTTAACAGATTTCTTCTTCGGTCAGTTTGTTCTTCCAGGTCAACTACTGTTGGAAGAGCAATAGTTTTAAGAGAATCTTGCTGAGCTAGTTATGTGTAAATAAATAAGTACAGCTACTTGAATACCTGGTTTAATGGCAACAGATATGTATAGGTAACTCTAGTGTACCAACAAATAGTACTGAAAAGAAATAGACAACATTTTAAAAGGGACATCATGCAAAATCCACTTTTTTAGCCCTTAAATGCATTTTGTTGTATATTTGGATTGTTAATAAGTACAGAAGAGATGAAATTATTCTCTTCAGGTGCTTTGTTTATTTCTTTATATTCTGTTTTGGTCATATTTTTCAACCTGTTCAGATTTTTCCGTTCTCTATGACGTATTTTGAACAATTACGTAAGAGTATTTGCAGCGGAACTGCCAAATAAGGACATTGACTACCGGCCCAACACTTTGAACAATCCGCCATTATTATTTCTCGCTCCGATTTTGTAGTCCAAGCTCAATGATGCAGAAGTTCCGAGAGGGCAAGTCAAAATGTTCGGTTGTTGGATGTAGTGACCTGAAGCACTTCAAGGATTCCAACTTCAACAACCTCCGCCAGTATAAAGAAGGGTTTGCCGATCGACTTTGTCTGAATGAGGTGTAAATTTCTTCAATCTTTGGAGACGGCGAACAGACCATTTCGATTAGCTGTAAATATCGTTAATTAAAATAAAGTAGTCTACTTTCTTAAACATATGGTGGTCATGGTTTAGCAGTACCTTTATCTTTCTTTGTTTTTGTTTTTAAGTAACGTTACATGTCTGCAGTATGATTGTTCTTGAGTTTCACCAATGGACATTTAGCTGCTGTATTTTCTGATGATTTTAAGTGGTAAGATTAAACGGTAGTCATTTATCTTGTCAGTGTGCTTGTTTTAATAAGAGAAATAGTCGACTTTCACTTATAACACAATACAGTTACAGTACATACCCCTGCAATGCATCCATATGAAGACGTTGTTCTGCAGGTTCGTCGTCGTCTTTTTAAATCGCTCGCTATGGCTCAAACATGTAAGACTTGATGGACAAGTCTTCCGTTGTTGACATTTTGTTAACGTGTGAATAAAAATGTGCTTTGAAGCTATAGTATATGATCGCATATCTCTAATCAAACTACAAAAATGTCCGAACGGGGTGGAGTTGAACCGATTGTGAACTCAGCGACCTGGAGAGTGGGCGGGGGATAAATCTCCTTTTTATTTAAAGAGACTGCTTCAAAACGAGTTTCTCACAGACGGCACATCAGAAAAGGGGTAGAAAGAGGCTTGTGGAGCTATAATAATGAGGAATTCAGACCCAAGCATTGCAGTTATGCTTTATATAGACCACAAATGTATGATTTATATGTAAAAATGAATGATTTAAAAGCATGATATGTACCCTTTAACTACAGGAATGAATGACAATTGTGAGGATACATGCTTTTACTTTTTATGTGACCTAGAAAGGCCAAAAAAAAAAAATCTCATTGACTTGCATTGAAAGAGGGACCCGACCCATATCTAGGGGCGAGAATATCATAGATTGGGCTCTTTGTGGGCTCTCACCTAACAACCACCCTGAACATCCTAGCAACCAAATAGCAACACTCTGACTGCCAGTCTTAGCATTTTGATAATGGGTTTTGCATCTGCAAAAGAACTTGTTCTTCAGAAAATGTTAAAATGTTCTTACTAACCTAACATCTCTCTGTACTCTGTAATTTTAGTTTTGGTTTTCTGGCTCTTTTTTTAGGATCACATCCTACTTGGGTAAATAAAGATGCATTTCTGTGCAATTAGCCGAAAGATGACGAATTGGATGGTTCTAGCATGGCGTCACCGTTGAATAATTCTGGCTGACTGCGGGTCTGGACCGATGACCTCTTCAATTTTCCCTTGGTCTTTAGTATGATGGAGAGCAGCTTATGGTTTCACACAAACACACACTCACACATTTCGACATCTCACCCACTCTATCTCTCTTTCACACTCTCTCTCTCCATGTCTCCCTAGAGTTTACTCTGTCCTTGCCTGGAGCTTTCTTGCGAGCGTCTCATGCTGTAAGTGATGACCTGAGAAATTAATCCTGCCAGTGGCTCATAGACACCCAGCTTTTTCAGAGCAGCTGAAATCTCGGCTGGGGCATCGTTAGATGCAGATGTTTTAGACAGATGAAGATGGAGAAGGAAGTTTGTGTAAACATACAGCACACATACAGAATTGGTGCTCCCGTTGCAATAGTTTTGACAAAATCTGTCAGCGCCAATGCCAATAATTTGGTGGTTGGTTCTGTTTTTCTTTCTTTTTAAATTTGCTTCTCTATAGACCCCTTTTGCGCCGACGTCACAGTTACATCACGGCGCTAGCTGGAGGCAAAACAAAGTGAAAAGTGGAGGCGGCCAATACAAAAGAGCACAGATTCGGCTACATAATAAGGAGCTTAAATTATTGTTACTATTATTAAAGGGTAACTAAATCACTGGTCAGAGCCTGACTCCACCCACTGGCAATATTTGAAAATGCTGAAAAAGTGGGCTCATCGGAGATAGAGGGACGAAATAGATGCTAAAACACTTTATCCTGATCGTTTTCAACACTCACAATTCCAATTCCTGACTCCCTACAGTGCTTTTGACGACACAAGATGGTTTTAATACTGCCAAGGGCGTAGCTCGCGTTCACACAGACCGTGAATGAGAGATCGGCAGAGCTTGTGCATTACCTGTGTCTGTCTTTGAAGTCGTGAAAAGCTTGTCGTGTCAAAGGAAAGCGAAATATTTGTCGCATCATCATTTTAATGTTCTTTTCACTGGTATTTTCCCATAAATGCGCGTCAGCAGCAGCGCTGGTCAGCATCCCACAGCACAAGGAAGCCACGGGGAAATAAAATCAGTGAGTCACGCGTTGAATCAATGCTATATTGGTCTCTAATAAGTGAAGCATCAGCTTCAGCGTTGCCCATGCGATGCATTGCTGCTCAGCTGAGCCTTGAAAAGTTGAACCTCAAAGTTAAAAATAATTAACAGCTTGTTTCATTACATCTCTTTTAATGAATCTGCTTTTTTAAAAACGTGTTCGTTGAATGAACGGTTCAAAGACTCGCTCAAAGTCCGTTGTCATAACAATATGCGCGCTGAGTGAAAGTCTTGCAATGCGCATATACTGTAGGTCTACGATGTTTAGTTTCGGTTACACTGGTTACTGAAAATGTCCTCGTTTTTGTCCACATCGTAAACTTTATTTATATAGCAACAAATACATATAAATTAAATAAATAAATAAATGGCGGTAATACCGCATATCGCGCTATTGAGCCACTCAACATTACCGCAAGGGAAATTCCATAACCGCGGACAGCCCTAGTGTGGACGGAGATCGTATTCGTTTTAATTCTCCGTTTTTAAACGAAAACGCAGTAGTGTGGACGGGGCCTAAGATAATATCAGATTTCCTCCAGTCATTGTTAAAAAACAAGCTAACAATCATTGCTAACTAGCGTTAGTGAAGCGGCCAGAGGGAACATTCTGCCTCCACCTAAACTCCGCCCAAAAAACATCACCATTTTTACCAACTGAAAAGGGATCTATAACATTTTCTAGTTATGTTACCAGCTCAACTACCGTTTGCGATGAATGGGAATGCTAACGAATAGCTTTTTCCATGTGGCGGTTAAAAAGTAAGAGATAATGTAGCAGGACATTTTGATGAAAGGTTGCAACAACTACCATTATTTTACTCTTGAGTAATATTCAACTGAACAACAACAAAATAGTAAACAGAATCAATTTTGATTTCACGTTGACATAAATGAGTAAACTACAATTTACAGCCACTTGCGTAACGGAAATTGCAACTTAAACCTTTTATAAAGCACCACCGCTTTCAGATTTGCTACATTACGGCTGTCATATATTTAATGTTCCTTGCCCTGATGAAATGAACCTTGTTTGGAAACCATTACAGCACAGGGAACATCAGCTCCCCGGGGGCGCAGGCATCTCGAAAAACAGGCGTTAGTGATCATAGCGTTCCAATAACACAATATCAGTCTCACCTTTTAAACCTAATCAATTCTTCATCAGCTCCCTCATTTGACCATATCATCCGTATTGAACACGACAGTCTGAGAACTTCTCACAAGAGCTTCAAATCATGTTGATTGTGTAATTTTTTCAAGATGTAACCATGCATGCAGTGTGTGGTGAGAAACCAGGGTTGTTAAGTAATCAATGTTCATTTGCTGAACAAGGGTGCACCTTTACCCACAATGCAATGCTATGAATACATAGCCTTGTTATGTTCGTCCCATTATGTTTGCATTATTTTTGTTTCAATGCGATATAAACGTCTCCTTGGACAGGCTGCCACAGAGAACCACAACATTATTAATGTGTTGTCATGCATTTTGTGCATTTCCATTCGTTTTATCTTTATGTGGCAGTGAAGCAACCTTTCAGCTGTGGTTTCCATAATTAGTTATCTCCAGCAAAACAACTTGGTGAAAAACAAGGCTTTCGTTTTTACTGAAGCTGACATTGCTTGTGTCCCGGAAGCTTAATGATGCTATAATGTGCATATAGGCTTCCACTGCAGCAGAAAGATTGTGAAAGGTTAGTATCTGAGGATCATAATTGAGTGTATCATCAGTCGACTGTCGTGTTAAAACTAAATGTGAAGTAGGTGGTTCATAAACCTTGCAAAGACCTCATCACCTGGAACAAGGAATGTATGAATTTCTTCCAAATTACTGCTGAAATCAATATTTTGCGTCAAGTATCTTTTTCAGTGTTTTACTTGTTTTTCAGTAAAACATTAATAAAAGATAGATTGATATCAAGTGTATTTCATGTTACTTTTCATTATTATTTTAAAAAATAATTACTTGTATAATTAAAAAATGCAGAAAGACAAAGTACACATACTTTATATTAAAGATACATTGTGAATGTTACACTGTAAAAATGCTGGGTTGTTTTAACCCTCTGGGGTTCTTCAGGTCAATAATGACCCGAAGCGTTTAAAAAAAAAATGTTAAAAATCGTAGCTTCATCGGAATGGTCCGAAAACTTAGTGACTTTAATGGTACTTGGTATATGAACACCCAAAAAAATTGGGTACAGGATTTGAAAAGTCTAAGTGGTCGTAAAAAAAAATAGTCACACTCAGGACCTTTCGGGTCAAAAATGACCCGCATTGAAAATGAATGGAAAATTGGCAAAAATGTGAAAATACTGAGTTTTTTGTGTGTACAATCTACAAATCAGCAATGATCTTGAAAAAAAGCACAGAACAGTGAAGGGGTGAATCTATAAAACATCAAGAGTGCAAAACAGACACATCCACACACACACTTTACACACACATTTATAAAAAAATTCAGATTATACATGTGTTTTGTATTTTTAAAAAGCTCAGTTTGTCCATGAGATGGCATCCATCTAATTTCAAAAAAATACTTTTATGAGGCTTAGGCTTGACTCCAAAATGAAATACAGCTTCTTTTTTTTTTTACAAAAATATTTAAAAAAAAACAATTTCTATTATATTCAATGGGGGAAAATTTGGTCATAATTATTGCATTAATACTAATTATAAATTAGCCAAAGAAAAGAAAAGAAAAAAATATTATTTAAAAAAAAAAAGTAAAAAAATATATATATGATTTTCTTTTTTAAATATGAATCCCGCCCTTCGGGTCAATTATGACCCGAAGGTCCTGAGTGTGACTATTAAACGAAGAACCCCAGAGGGTTAAATGCTTAAAATGCTGGGTTGTCTTAAATGCTGGGTTAAAAATGCAATTAAAAAAGTTTACCCAATGGCTCGGTTTGTCCATATTTGACCCAAAGTTGGGTTAAAACAATCCAGCAATTTTTAAAGTTTACAAAACAAGTCATAATAACTTATGCATTGTGGCTACTCAAACGATCGTGTTTTATAGGCTATATTTAAATATTATCTTGATTTTTAAATTAGACAAAACGCTGAATAGACAACATAATATAAATTAATACTTAACTTTTCCTTGAAAAAAAGTCATTATTGCAATGTTTTTGTAAAAAAATATACTGTATATTTATAAGAAATATAAATATTTGGTAAATTTATGTTAAATGTCTCCTTTTACTTTCCAGAAGACCAAATACATTGGACAACATGAGGGTAAGTTAATAACAGATTTCCAGGTTTTTCCTTCAAAGAATATTCCTCCTTTTTTTAAACTGGATTTTCGTTATCCTATATTGATTTCAATTTGATCAGTTTAATGATAAACCCCTGGCAGCTATCTGACCTTCAAGGGATATTAAGAAGTTCTATCAAAGTATAATCTGGTATTGCCAGTGCAGGTCCACACTTTCATTAAAATCAATGACTTTCATTCACTTAAGCGGTGTTACTTTGTCCCAGAGATATCCTGTAAATGAATTCAACTCAGCCAAATGCATTAAAAGAAAAAACATCTCAGGAGATCAACAGCATGTCTAAATGTTTAGCCTACGTGTTTGGCCACATGCATGCAACATTTTTATTGATGGGTCACAGAACCCGGAACAACGTTCCCATTTGTCCTTCCCTCTGACGTCAACCCTGGTCGACCATTTCCCAGAGCTAAGAATCGCTTTAGTGCCAAGCATTTATTTCTTGTGTTCTCTACTGACAAAAAAGCCAAACCCATCTTCACGCATCATTAAATTTCATTACCATTTTCGAATTGCCTCCCGACTGCATGTTACCTCTGTTTCGCTTTAATCGCACAAACGCGCAATCAATCCCTGCCTGTCCTGCCGCGCCAACTGTTTATCTTGTCATTCGCTGCCCGTGATAGAGGAGGTTCCCCGGGGACCGCTGAACAGCGCTGATAACACAAATGGCCATATTTAGATGCCTCAAATAGGTAGTGTCGAAATGTGTAAGTGTGTGTTTTCAAACATTTTTCAACGTGTTTAAGAATCTCTCGCCCAGATAAGGATCTGAAGGTTACCAAGAACTGAGGCCTAGTTGTTTCGGGTAGTTAGATATCATTAATAACATTGAGACATTACACCATGTTCTCATAAATGTACAGGGATGGGGGAAAACATTAAAGCATCCTTTCGGGGTTCCTCATATCTGGTCCTAAAGGCCCACTGCTCATAAGAGTTCAGTTCAAACACACCTGAACAAGCTAACAAGGTCTTCTGAGTTAGTAAATTGATAGTTGAGTTTGAGCAGCGTCTTGAACTAAACGTTGCAGGATAGTGACCCGCCAGGGCTGGATTTGAGGGACCCTATAGTTGAAAGACAAAAAAATGTAATAGTCTACACAGACACTCACACTTTCAGTAAAATAAAGTTGACTGAATTTAGGTTTTTCACAATTAAAAATCTATGTGATCTATATAAACCAATATAAATTATATGCCTAATAGTAATATGTAAAATATAAATAGATACTGTATATATATATATATATATATATATATATATATATATATATATATATATAATTTTTATTTAAATGTGTATATATACATTTTTATTAATGAATATGTTATATATATATTAACTCAAATGTATTAGTTGCATACATTTTGGCAGAATTGTGTATTTATTTTATTTTATTTTTTTTATTTTAACGTTAAATCCTTTATTTTCTTTACTTATCCTCTATTTTACACTCGGTACTGTAAATTCTTAAACTTAGGACCTTAAGCACAAAAATGTCCCTATTGAAACCATTTAAAATGCAATTTTTAAACCCAGGGACATTTAACTATAAAATTATGCAGTTTTTGTTAATAGGCATTCATTCTGTTGGCAAGGCTTCAAAATTAACATTTGAAGAAAACAAAAAGAAGAAAAAAATCTTAAACATCTTAAATATAAAAATATATATATTTCAATTTTACTTCAACAATAATCTGCCATGGGTATTTTTTTAAAAATCAGACCAATCTTAAATCTGTGCTCTAAAGCTTGAATGTTTTATGAGGCTTTTAAACAGACATTTTTTGTCCTCTAAAGACCTCAGAGTAACTTTTTGAAATTGAAGCACAAGCGTTAGCTTAAGCATGCCATTAAAAACACTTTATAAAGGTATGTAAATAATTATATAACATTATTTTTTATGTTTCTATATAAAAACACTGTATTGTGGTACTAAGCTCAAAGACACACACAGACAAGTGTTATTGATCAGATGTTTACCATCGTAACACTATGGTATTCTTGGAAGTACGTAGAATCATGTCATATATTGATATCAGTAACATGCTCAGTAGAAAATACCTTGGTTAAACATCTGATATTATATCTATACCAAGCTACTAGCACAATACTTTTTAAGAGAACAGTAGCCTATACAAAAAAAGCATATTGGTTCGTAGTTTTTTAGGATGTCAACACCGTATCACCATTGATAGTTGATATAAAAGTGTGAAATTAGGCACCAAAAACTTGCATAATAAATATACTGTACCCATATAGTAGGCTATGTTTTACCATGGTTGGCTTTAATGTAAAAACACAATAGCAGCACTTTTTCAGTCCATGCTATAGTTTGACTGATTTCAATTTTAAACCAGATCTAACTTGATTGGCTCTGTACGTGCTGTTCCCGAATGAATGATGGTCCTGTTACAGTTCAGATAATGATAGACCTGTCCTTGATTTTCTCTTCTCTTTCTCTACACACGCGCACACACACATTTTTTACTCCCAATAGTTTCCAACATCAGCTTGGCAAAATTGTGGAATATGAAACCATCTTTTTCATTTCACAGATCATCTTGCAGTTTGTCCTATAAATGTATGCGTAGCTACTGAGAAAAGAGAGAGCAAGCCCAAGTGAGAATCTGTGACTGTGTGCGAGCACGATCGGTGGCGAACTCGGGGTGTACGTGAGATGCTGACAGAAATGGTGTGTTCCTGAGAAGAGACAGAGCAATGAGCTGGCTAGAATCTATCAGCTGCTGCTGGGTGCGAGACATCTGGAGCGGCCAGATGCCCGTCCGGTTACTAATCACACCAACATCTCATTATGACCATTGATCAATCAATCTGTCTCACCAGGCCTGCAGACCGCATGTTTATGACTATAAAGAAAAATATCCTTTCTTCCCAACAAGGGTGAAACGTCACCTAAAGATTAAGAAGTTTTTATAATGGCTTGCTGTGAGTATTGTTTTTCATGGCTTTTAAAAAGACATTAAAGCTTTTAGTATTGGGAAATAGTTCTCATGGGACCGTCTAAACCCAGAGGAAAATTTGTATTGCTCTTTCATGGCTCTTAATGGAGCCTTAATCAGTTATTTTTCATTTATAAAACTTTGTCTCAATTGTTTCTACTTAAGTTCTTAAGAGGGAATAAAGTGGATGTAAATAAGACATACAGTTACAGTAAATCAAATGGACTATTTAAAGAACATTCCAGTAAAGAAAAGATTCAGTTACTAACGTAACTTCAGATCCTTGAGATAACGAAGTGAACCAGATGCAGAATACACAAACCGTAAATAAAGGAGTGTGTGCTTAAGGCTTTGAATATCAATCCTGCTAAACACTTTTTTTATTTCACTCCGCTCATGTCTATATTGAAATATTCACCAAGGAACACTCGAATGACGTAACATTAGAACAGCCTTCTATCTGGTAACGTTTTGACTTTTTTGTTATTATTCTCCTGCACTGACTCGTTCACTAAGCTGAACGGCCAATCAGAAGCCATGTTTCCATCGACACGTTTTTATCCGAGTTAAGTGATATCGAATGAAAAATACCGTATGGAAACAGTAAAATTCGATGAATTTTCATGAATATTTACTCAAATGAAATACGTTCGGTCTCATCGGATTTTCTCTTGATCGAATATACGGCTAATGCGATAAAAGCTGATGGAAACGGTATTTACCGAATAAATAATGAATTGCGAATTAAGTTTTAGGCCCTTTTATGGTTGCAACACGTCAGAAGACGAGTTCATTTCCGGCCAGTCCCATTCTGTTTGCGCACACATGGCGGATGTCAACAAAGACGGATGTAAGTGGACAAAGTTAAAAAACGATCTTCCAGAACTGATGGAGCTGTCGTTCCCACACTACAGTCCCCTCCGCTGTCGTCGGGCATTTACGTGCATCGGCATCATCATAGCAATGTTTATAGCGTTGTTGTTTTCTTAGGTTGGTTTTGCTTGTTTTTACGTGGCTTGGTTGAATTGTAATGTAGAATGTGGTCTGTTATTTCTTGTAAACAAACTTCGCAAAAGTTTGCTTGAATGTTGTTCAATTCAGTGCGAAAATGAATGGAAACACCTTAAAATGTCTCAAATCAATTCAATATTCCAATTTGATCGCAAAACAGACAATGTGACGTCATTACGTACAGGTTTTTATCCGCTTTAAAGCCGTTGGATGGAAACACACTTTCACCAGCTTTATTCGCATGAGTTTTTTAACCGAACTTCAGATAATTCGATTGAAAAGTGGATGGAAACATGGCTTGAGATCCCTCTTTCACTGACGGCTCGACAGCGATTCAACATGTTGAGTCAGCCCTAAAAACCCTGATGGCATCCAACTAGAGCCAACGGTGCGGAACACACCAGAAAAAACGACGTCGGTCGACACTCAAAAACGGCCCAACGTTGCCTGACGGCCGATCGTCGGCTTAGTGTGTCCCGGGCTTTAGGGTATGTTTACACAACAAAATTATTAAAACAGAGAAATGACGCAATTGTAAAAAACGATTCCCATTCACACAGAACCGCAAAAAATGATTAAATGTGCTGTATTCTGCTGCCAGGCCATTAGATGGCGATGAAACACTCTAGATTGAACACGTAATACGCATGTGCATGGCATCATCGTCTTTGTTGTAGACCGTTTTCAAAAACGTGCACTTTGAAACTCGTTTTCAAAAGTTTGCGTTTTCAGGCACCCAAAACGCTGTTGTCTTGTAACGGACGACCAAAACGCATAAAAAGTTTTACGTTTTTAGTTGAAAATGGTGTCATGTAAACAGCCCATGAGAATTACCCTTACATACAACTCTAGTGAAGTGACTCTAGTGGAGTGAAATTACTACCTTGAAATTTTGGTTGCAGTTGCATTTGAAAAAATTTTCTAGAAACGATATTGAAAATAAATGCAACCAAATTAAATCATGCAGTTACGTTTTCGCATAAACTAAAATGATTAATACTAAACAGCAAATTTGAAAAAAATGTTTGAAAAATTGTATACAACAGACAAAAAAGACGATTTGGAAATTTAAACTTTAATATTACGTTTACTGCATAGCCTTGACCAAACTGCTGGTTTCCATCATACCATTAACAAGCCATTCGCCACAATAACTAGCTGTCAACTGTTAACTAGCATCGTCAGCTAATCAACCATAATGTTAGCAAACATTAAAGTTACTGCTATCTGTCAGAGAAAAGTTTCAAACAAGTGATTATTATTGGTTTAAATGCACCATGTTGGACAAAGGGTAAGCATTTGAGGGGAAGTATGCTATCTTTTACTTGCTTCATGTAATTCATAACTGAATGTGAGAAGACAAGAAACGTTTAGCATTTTCAACATAATATATTAATAGCTTCATGTTCATAACTGAATGTGAGAAGACAAGGAATGTTTTGCATTTTCAACATCATATATTAATAGCTTTATGTAGTTCACAACTGAATGTGAGAAGACAGAGCATTTTGCATTTTCAACACAAGATATTAATAAAATATTATTTGCAGATAGTTTACATCACTTAATGGCTACAATTAGACCTAAAACTTATTTTACCAATCTTATTTCTTTTTCCCTCCCTTTTAATCCTTTATTGTTTTATCATTTAAATTACAAAGATATATAATCTGCAATGAATACGTAGTTGGACTACAGTAGAAATCCTTGAAATATTAAATATTACTTCAGGTCACTGCTTCAATCTGGGAAAAGAAATCAGACCAGAGATTTGTGGGAAAGTCACCTCTTATCAAACCCGAATTCATGAACAGGGGCTGAATGAAGAATGCTTGATCTAATGCCTCACCTGCCAACAGCAGTTAAAGAGCAAAGAACAAGGATCGGACATTCACTTCATGTTCCCGGGCTTGATCTGTTGGGCACTGTAAATACAAACTGCAATTTCAAGAGAGACGCTCAGAGCTTAGCCTGCGGCAGGGCCAGTGTTTTCACTCGTGTGCAGAGGACATAGCCGCCCACAGCAGGACATAAACTCCCCTGAGATTCGGCTTTCATTAAAAAAAGGAAAATTCTGCCAGAGAGCCTGTTATTAGAGACCAGGATGATACGGTGGGTAATTTCCACAGGTGTATTTATCTCCTCTGGGTGAATAGAAAACAAGTGATAGTGAGTTTTTAGTAGCTTTATTCAAACAGTCATTATGCCGAAACATTGTTTACAGAAAATTTGCAGCATTTCAGTGGGGAGAATACAAAAACCACCACTCTAGATCTCCAAAACACAATGTTATAGAGTTATTTAGCCCTTAAATGAAAATGTTGTCATCATTTACTCACCCTCATGTTGTTGACTTGTTTTTATTCAGTGGAACACAAAAGAAGATATTTTGCAGAAAGTTCAAGCTACTCTTTTCCATTCAATAAAACCAAATAGGGCTTAATAAATGGTTTGATAACACTTTATTTTTAGACATTATACTTTACGTCAGGGTTGTGGACTCGAGTCGCATGACTCAGATCTTGACTTGGACTCGAGTCCCAAATTTGAATGAATTGCGACTCGACTTGACATATTCAGAGATGACTTGCGACTCAACTTAGACTTTGACAACATTGACTCGCGACTTGTTTAAGACTTGAAGCTTAAACTCGAGGACTTGCAACTTGACTTCGACTTGTCTGCCTTGACTCTGGACTTGACTTGGGACTTGAATGCAAAGACTCGAGACTTACTTGTGACTTGCAAAACAATGACTTGGTCTCACCTTTCCTATACGTAACTTTGCAACTACATGTGAACTAGTAGTCATTAGAGTATTTAGTAGAGACTGCTGCTTATCTGCTAACACTTTATCTTGATGCTTCTTAACAGACATTATATTTACTGTGCAACTACATGCCAACTAAATCTGCTAACCCGAACCCTAAACCTAACAGTCTACTAATACTCTAATGAGAGTTACTTGACATTTAGTGCAAAGTTACTTATAGTTAGAAGAATGTCTAAAGTAGACTATTGAAGTAAAATGTGGTTTTGTTTAATGGGGAAAAAAACTAAAACGGCTATATTCCACGTTTCTAAATTCATGCAATAGCTTTATGTGAGGATAAGAATGAAAAAAGCTATCTCTTTAAAGTTTGAAGCTTTTGAATACATTTTGAATGATATGGACATGAGTAAATGATGAACATGTTCAAACATGTCTGAACAATTCCTTTACAAACAACAAGTTAGCAGTAATAAAAAGTCTTTTGTCAAAGTTGTAATTTTCCAAAAAAGTTTCCAACCAGCAATACAAAGAAACCAAACCGCAGGGGTTCCAATATTAACGGTACCCCCAGGGTTCTATCTTTACATATATTAGCATTTTATGTGTCATTTTATTATAGCTGATGTTACCTGGTGGGCCCTCAATATTTTGCGAGAGAATACAGCGCTTGATTAATGTAGTAATTAAGTAGTTTCCTTTGAGCATTGCCATCAGAAACGGAATCGGTTACCTGACGTAACCTCGGTTCTCTCTAGATGAGGGAACGAGTATTGCGTAAGCTAGCTTACGCTGACGGGAAAGATTCTTCTTTGCCGAACAATTGAAGCCAAAAATTTTTATAATTTGTAATCATTGTCAACGCACTTCTCAGGTGCAGGACCTAGAGCGGGCTAACTAGCAGGCTCATTGGTTCGTTTCTGGGAAGTGCTCAAACCAATCGGAGAGCGGCGCTGAACCCGCGCCCAATGAGCGGACGACGCTTCGCTTACTACGTCAAAGCCCGCCGAAAGGGGCGTGGCTTGAGTGTATATAAGCACTCTCCGTGGTTTGGAACAACGATTTATAGTGATGAAGCGAATCGCTGTTAGAGCGGGCACGGCCGGGAACGCAATACTCGTTCCCTCATCTAGAGAGAACCGAGGTTACGTTAGGTAACCGATTCGTTCTCTACGAGAGGTTCTCTCGTATTGCGTAAGCTAGCTTACGCTCACGGGAACCCCTGGTCAACGCCGTCCCGGTCAGTCACCACAAGCATCCCCGGGAGGGTGGAGGGAGCAATAGTGGAGAATGATAAGTAAAGGGCAGACGCCGTTTATGTGAGAATATGAAGCCTAAGAGGCGGCCGGCATAGCGGGCCATCAGTATAGGAAGTTTCCATCAGAATGGAGGGGAAGATCAAGGGGCTAGCCGGTTGAATGGATTCCCCATAAAGCGTGGCTAGACGCTGCGGCGGGTTAGACCGCTCAGTAATTTAGCCTGTAAGGCCGGTACTTCCAAGTTATAAAATCTGATAAAGGTGGACGGGGAAGACCCAGCCCGCGGCCACACAGATATCATGAATAGAAATACCACAGGACCAAGCCCACGAGGAGGCCATGCCTCGAGTGGAGTGAGCCCTGACGCCGAGCGGGCAAGGCAGATTTTTAGCCGCATAGGCGGAGGCGATGACGTCTACTATCCATCTGGATAGTGTTTGTTTAGAAGCGGCCAAGCCTTTTGTGCGTCCCCAAACGCCACAAACAGCTGCTCAGACCGTCTGAACGTGGCAGCGCGTGTAATGTACGCTCTCAGCGCCCGGACCGGGCAGAGGAGGTTGGCATTGGGCTCGCTCATCAGAGGTGGGCAGAGCCGAGTAAGGATATCACCTGTGCTCTAAATGGGTGCCAATCGCCTTAGGCACATATCCGTGTCTGGGTTTGAGAATGACGACGGAGTCGTTAGGGCCAAACTTCGAGACACGCACGCGTTCGAAGAGAGCGCGTGAATGTCGCCCACTCGTTTAACTGAGGCAAGAGCGGTCAGAAAAACGGCTTTTAGGGAGAGATATTTGAGGTCAATAGACTCGAAGCGGTTCGAAGGGGGGCTTTCAAGGCCTCGAGGACTATTGAGAGGTCCCAAACCGGCACCGAGGGGGGCGAGGGGGTTCATCCTCCTGGCTCCCCTGAGGAAGCGGATAACCAGCTCGTCTTTGCCAATAGACTGGGCGCGTCGGGACCAGACGAAGGCCGCGCGGCTGCCACATAAACCTTCAGGGTGGATGGGGTTCTGCCCTTGTCCAGCATATCTTGAAGGAAGGAGAGCAAAGAGGAGAACCTCACACTTAAGGGGTCCAAATTCTTTCGGTGCACCATTTTGAAAATACAGACCATTTAGCCGCATAGAGCTTTCTGGTAGATGCCGCTCTCAGCGTGTTTGATCGTGTTCAAGACTCCTCTGGCAAATCAACGTGTAATCGTTGGTCACCCATGCATGGAGCGCCCAGCGCTGCGGGTGGGGATGCCAGGATCTGTGCCGCGGGCTTGAGAGGGAGATCTGCTCTGACCGGGATGGGCCACGGGGCTGTCTGAGACAGCTGTGTGAGCTCCGGGTACCAAATCTGATTCTCCCAACGCGGGGCTATGAGGAGCACCGGGTGGCGAAATTCCCTGATTCTCTGAATGACCTGCGGTCAGCAGGGAGATGGGAGGGAAGGCATAGGCGGGCGGTATGGCCATTCTAGCGCTGACGCGTCCTCGTTCTTCGAGAAGAATATCGGACAGTGCGAGTTCTCTTCTGTCGCAAAGAGATCTATCTCCGCTCTGCCAAAGAGGCGCCACAGTGACTGGACTGTAAGAGGGTTCAGGGACCATTCTCCTGGAGAGAGAAGGTTCCTGGATAGAATGTCTGGACCGTCGTTTCAGGTGTCCCGGGACATGCGTCCGCTCTGAGCGAGAGCAGATGACTCTGGGACCAAACTAGAATGCGGCGTGTCAGCAGGAAAGATTCCTGGATCTGACCCCGCCCTGACGGTTGATGTAGGATACCACTGTCATGTTGTCTGGAACGAATCAGGACGTGGTGACCCTGGATGCGCGGGAGGAACTGCAACAGTGCATACTCGACTCGCGAGCATCTCGAGACAGTTTATGTGAAATGGGGTTTCCCGATACGACCATCGGCCAGAGGCCGGTCGAGCCCTCGCAGACCGCACCCCAGCCTGTGTTGGATGCGTCTGCGAGATTACCTTCCGGTGAGAGGAAGTCCCCATCGTGACGCCCTGTTGAAACCAGTCGGTCACCGTCCAAGGCTGTAGTGCAGAAATGCATGCCTGAGTGACTCTGATTAGCTGGCGGCCCGTGGTCCACTCGCGGCGGGGTACACGGGTCTTTAGCCAGAATTGTAGGGGGCGCATATGTAAAAGACCTAGCTGTCAGCCGGCTGCAGCTGAGGCCATGTGACCCAGCATTCTCTGAAAAGTTTTCACCGGAACGCGGGTATTCATCTGGAATCAAAGCGGCTGAACGCTGCAAGCGGCGTGTGCGCTGAGCGGATAAGCGTTGCTTTCATAGTGGTAGAGTCCAGGTCTATCCCCAGAAACGAGATAGTTTGACTGGGCTGGAGAACGCTCTTGTCCAGTTGACAGAGAGGCCCAGCGTTTCCAGATGAGCGAAGAGCTGTACGGTGCGACAGAAGCTCTGTTTTTTGGAACGTGCTAGTATCAGCCAATCGTCCAAATAATTAAAATGCGCATCCCCTGGGTTCGAAGGGGGCGAGCGCCGTCGCCCATACATTTCGTGAACGTGCGTGGCGCTAAGGGAAAAGCCGAACAGAGAACGGCGTACTGATAAACCTGGCCCTCGAAGGCGAAGCGTAAAAACTGCCTGTGACGAGGGTGTATTTGAATCTGAAAATAAGCGTCTTTCAGATCTAGGGAGATGAACCAATCCCCTGGCGTACATGTGCGAGGAGTTTCCTGACCGTCAGCATTCTGAATGATCTCGTCATGAGAGCTTTGTTCAGAAATCTGAGGTCTAGAATCGGCCTGAGGCCGCCGTCTTTCTCGGGGACCAGAATAACGGCCGTAAAACCCCGGCTCGGTTATGGGTGGAGGGACTCTGTCTATCGCGCCTTTTGTTAACAGTTTCGATATTTCTGTGCGGAGCGTGCTCGCGGCAGCTGGGCTGACCACAGAAAGGGGCCGGGCGCGGAACGCGCGGGCGGCGGCGAAACTGTAACTGGTAGCCGTCTTTTATAATGCTTAGTACCCACGGGATATGCCGGGAATGGCTTCCCACGCTTTGAAGCATAATGCTAGAGGCTGAATGGCCGTGCTGTCCCGGTTGCTGCATGGAACGGGCTGGAACACTGTGTGTGTGCTCGTGTAAACTGTGTGTGGCAACGGGATTTGCACTCAGAGAGGAGCTTATGGGCCGTGATACAGAGCGAGCAGAGGGGGACACGCGCTGCTTAGGGGCGTGCTTATGCTTTCTGCTACTCGAGCGGACGGAGGCCGCTGAGTGGGAGTGAGCTCTGTGGGGGCACGGGAGAAAGTGTGAGTGAACACGTGCTTGTGGTCACATTTTTTACACTTGAGGCTTTTATGCTCTTTTTGTGAACTCTCTGGGTAGCCGTGAAAACAGCTGTTTGTCGCTCGCAAGCGGGGTCGAGTCACCGGCTTGTTCCGGCGAGATTCGCTGCTGCAGTCGGCGAAGGTTCGGGGACTAACAGAGGATGAAACTTTGACGGCGGTCCGAGCCAGGCGGAGAGAGCCGTCTTTTCCCCAGAAGTGCTAGCGCGGACTTCTGCTGATCAGGCTTCAGCGTGACCTTGGGGCGGGGCGCTTGGGGAGCCTGTCTGCGTCGGCTGTCGGAGACGAGAGCGAGGGCGAGGGCGGCCGCTCTGCCTGTGCTGGGGATGGGCCTGAGCTTGCTGCGGCGCGGCGTTCTGAGGCGTTCTGGCAGGGGGCTCACGAGAGCGGCCTGCAGAAGTGTTACCGCGGCGAGGCAGGAACAAATTCATGGCCTGGGTGGCTTTCTGGACCTCAGAAAAGCGTTCTCACGATGCCCGTGGCGGCAGATCCGCGAAGAGGCCAGAGGGTGAGAGCGGGCGCGTTGAGGAAGACGGAGCGCTCAGGCTTCGCTCATGTCCGTGAGCGTGAGCCACAAGTGTCTCTCGGCGACACAGAGGATGGCCATGCATCTTCCCAGCGCTTGAGCGGCAGCTTTGGTGGCACGAAGGGAGAGGTCCGTAGCGCATCTTTTAGTCGTTAGAGCGCACGGCCGCTGATTTCTCTCTCATTCTGCGCTATGTCACTCAACAGGTCGGATTGCAGCACCTGGAGAACCGACATGGAGTGCAGCGCTGCAGCGGCCTGGCCAGCGGCTGCATAGGCGCGGGTGTGGAAGGTAGAGGACGCTCTGCAAGCTTTAGAAGGAAGCTTCAGGGAGGATCGCGCATCCAGCGGAGGGCGAGCACAAGTGAGCGGCGACCAGATCTTCGACGGGCGGCATCGCTGTATAGCCCTTCTCGGTGGCTCCGTCCACCGAGCGCAGCGAGGCGGAGACATCAGGGGCGGGACCTAGCCGAGAGAGGAGCTTTCCACGATTTAGTGAGCTCGGCGTGGAGCTCAGGCAGGAAGAGGAGCGGACCGGGTGCCAGCGGGAGCGGGGCGCGGTGCAGGTATCTTCCATCCATCCGGTTCGGTGGCAGACTCGGGTGGTGGTGACCAGTCGAGGCCCAGATGCTCGACGGCAAGAGTCAGGAGGCGCATTGGGTCCTCTTGGATGCCGGAGCGGGGTCCCGCGGAGCATGACGCCGAAGAGCCCAGTGAAGACCATTCGTCGCTGTCAGAAGCGTGCAGACGAAGGCGACTCTTCTCTTCCTCAGAGTCGAGGGACGCTGCAGAGCGGCCACTCGACGGCAATGGGGGGTCCAGCTCGGGTGGAGAAAGAGAGCGGGTCGGGGGGCGGCGGCTGCGGCGCAGCCATCGCAGGTTCGGCGGCCTCTGAGAGCGGCGCTTCTTCTTCCGCGGAGAAGTCAGAGGCGGCGCGGCTTGGCGCGGATTTGAGCGATGAGGAGTCTTGCCGCAGGGAAGACATAGTCATCGCCTCGCAAGAGAGAACATCCTCCATCGGCGAGGGCGAGTTCCGCATGTTCAAGCCCGAGACAGAGAGGGCAGATGAGGTGGCGGTCTCCGTCTTCGAGCGGTGCGCGGCATGAGCCGCAGGAAATGCGAGACATCTTTAAAAAGACGCTCACGCTCTTTTGTGAAGGAGCAAGTGGAAGTCGTCGCACGGCGCTAGCTCGCTGAGGCGGCTGAAGGTGGCAGAGGCCGGGTTCTTCAGGCTTCTTGCTTGCTAGAAGGTGCCTTGTCACGACGACGGCTTCAGTCTTGCAACGGCAGGCGATTAGATCGCTGAATCAAAATGAATCGTTGTTCCAGAACCACGGAGAGTGCTTATATACACTCAAGCCACGCCCTTTCGGCGGGCTTTGACGTAATCAGCGAAGCGTCGTCCGCTCATTGGGCGCGGGTTCAGCGCCGCTCTCCGATTGGTTTGAGCACTTCCCAGAAACGAACCAATGAGCCTGCTCAGTTAGCCCGCTCTAGGTCCTGCACCTGAGAAGTGCGTTGACAATGATTTACAAATTATAAAAATTTTTGGCTTCAATGTTCGGCAAAGAAAGAATCTTTCCCGTAGCGTAAGCTAGCTTACGCAATACGAGAGAACCTCTCGTAAGAGAACCAATCATTTAGTCTAAAGACGTGAGCTGTGTAGGATCTCTAAGTTATCTCGCAATTACGGTAATTCCAACAAGACATGAACATGGTTAGCCATTTGCACAGAGAAGCTATTTGTATATGATTTTACATCTTTTCTTAGCTGTTTCTAATTTGCATATTAGTAACTTTCACACACAACTTATTTGGTATCTTACTGTTTCAGTTGCCATTATAAAGTTTCAAACAATATGGTTTTATATCAAAGTATACACTCTGACAACAAATGCTGGGTTGTTTAAACCCAAAGTTGGGTCAAATATGGACAAACCCAACTATTGGGTTAAACATTTAAATACATGTATAAGACTTAACCCAATGGTGGGCTAATATGCTAATTCTAATAAACATGCTAATGTAATTTGACCAAAAAGTACTAATAATAAAAAAGCTGTTTAGAACCACATGTATCAAAATCCCACTCTAGTACTGCAGCAGGATACAGCAAAGTTGGAAGGAAATAATCTTTTGTTTCAGAAACTAGCCGGCAAACCCATTTCGACTCTGTTTGTGCGTTTGAAATTCTGCAGTGGTGTGTCTGGTCAGTGTGTGCGAGTCGTTGGTCACTCATGATGAATGGTTTCACAGTAGACAAAACACCACCTGTTCGGTCCTGCCACACACCTGTGTGGAAACCCCTCAGAAAATTGCTAATAGCTAGTGTTTCACATAGATTGTTGTAAATGTTGGTTGTAATTTGTAATTTATTATATAAAAACGTGTTGTTTTTTTTGTGTGATTTCAGGCCAAAAAATTATTTTCTAGCACTTTCCGTATATCGCTAATAGACTTTTGTTAGTGCACAGCTTGCCTCAAGCTAATAGCACTCAGTTTTTTTAATATTTTGTAGTGTATAATACGTTTAATTTGCATTCTGTGGGGTCTTTTCTATTGAGATACCACATGTAAATGTGTTTTAACTGTTTAAAGAATTCGGCCCAAGCTTCATTCAAAGACTTATCAGCAATTTCTTCACAAATAAGCATGTGTAATGCAAAGTTATGCTGTCGGCTTGAATGAAGAATTCTCTGTCATTACATTTCATTCTGGGAGCCACTCCAAACTCTGATAACCTCAACTGTTTCATCTTGATGCGTCTGCCAAAGAACTTGAACTACTTTGCACACAGTGAACTGCATTGCTGATTAAATGTTGCATTAAGTTCTGCTTATAATGCTGTTTAATGGAATGAGAATAGGAATGTGGGACTCTTTCAGGACTTCGGTTGATAAATGACCAGTAAAATTAACTCAATACGAACGAAGGAGGAGTTGATGTGTGGGCTCTGATTGGAAATGCATTAGCCAGGTGCAGTGGTATATTGCAATTCGCGTTTGGATTAAAAGTGGATGTTTGTTTAGTCATCATTTTAAGTGTATTGCAGCAGTAGATTCACTTTTTTGCATTCGCCAAGAAACCTTGAATCCACTTGTAAAACTTAAAATCAGTCTGATCTCATGAAATGCATCTCCACAGCAGGCATTTGTATTTATTGTGCAATATATACACACACAAAAAAATTAGTTTTTACGTGCATATGGTGTAATATGTGCGTACATATGATGGCATTTTGACCAGCTGGGAATTCGCGAACGTTTATAAAATGTAAAATTATATTCATAAAATATAATGTTTTATATATCTTTGGCCCACGTTGCATTCAAATTTTATTCAAACCACCAGAATTTGAATTTTTTTTCAGTTTTGATTTCTCACAACTTGTGTGCTTTTTCTGAATAAGTCAAATAGCATCTCACAGAACGTGCACAGAAGACCAATTATCATTACAACAACACCAGGGTGGGTAAATGATGACAAGTTATCATTTTTAGGATGTACTAACCCTTTAATATGTATTTGTATGTGAATCTTTAAAGGGATAGTTCCTTTGGAAATCAATTTTTGATATGTTTTAGCTCACCTCAAGGGCATCCAAGATGTAGGTGTCTTTGTTTCCACAGTATTTTCAATTTTGACATTTTTCAGTCAAACCGTTGTTGTCTATCAGTCATACACTGGAGGCTAAGGGGGTCCACCAAAAAGCATGGACAGAGAAGTCAAAATTAAACATGATTTAATGACTCGTAAATGTAAGTACACATTGATGGCCTAAGACACGAAACGAGCGTTTTTTGTGAGAAAACGAACAGTATTTATATCGTTTTTACCTCTTGTAATCACAGTGATCTGAATCAGTTGTGCAGTGTCCAAATGAACCGAACTGAATCAGTTCAATGTTATGCCGGAAGTGATCGCTTGCGTGTGACGTCACTCAATATTTACACTGAGATTTCGGAAGATTTACCTTTTGCTAAACATATTTTAGATATACCGAAATCGTCTTCCATTGCGGTTTCCCGTATATCTAAATATGTTTAGTGAAAGGTAAAACTTCCGAAATCTCTGTATAAACAAAGCGTGACGTAGGCCAGCGTAGGCGTGCAAGCGATCACTTCCAGCGCATGCGCAGACCAAAGCGCCCGTGCGCAAGATCATTTTGTCATGGCTATGATTACAAGAGGTAAAAACGAAAATACTGTGGAAAACAAAGACACCTCCATCTTGGATGCCCCTAAAGTAAGCTAAAACATAGTAAAAATTAATTTCAAAGTGAACTATCCCTTTAATGCTACGTTCACACCGGACGTTCACATTCATGTCTACCGCGTCTAGTTCGACGATTGACCACTTTGTGTTAATTCGCGCGTCAAGAGCGAAACTGACGGGGTAAAATAAAAAGTTTGAACTGAAATTTACGCGTGTCTCACGCGTCAAAACCGAAACCCATTGACGGCCATTTTTGTTTATGTTGATCGAGCATTAATCGAGAGATTCACCGCACCGTATTTGCTCTGGAGAGCTAGAACAGCGGCGTCCAGTGTGAACGCACCATAATGCCTGGTTCAGATTACACGTTTTTAGCCCGATTTTGGCACGATCCATTTGACGTAGGTGTCGTGGGGATTTGTAAACGACAACGGGCGTCGGACGCAAGATTCGAATCGTATCATCTCGTATAGTGTGTCACAGTTGGAGACATCCTACGCTGCGTATGCGATGCTTCACGACATCACGACACAAAGACTAGCATGTTTAATTTTTTTAATGGTCGTTCACGACGGTTCCGTCACATGTATGAGGTTGACCAATAGGAGCACATCTTTTCTGTACACAACTTTCAAAAATGGTGAAACGAAAGAGAGACTATGGTGCTAACGGTAAAACTAAAAGTAAATATATATAAGAAAACAATAGTTCTCTTTGGAGGATTGACAGCCCATACTGTCCTCTTCGAGCAGGGTTGTCTCACGCAATGGCCGTGAGACGTACGCAATTCAACCAGTCCACACGCCCACACCGTGTATCTCTCACGCTGAAAAGGCAATGCCGAGCAATCCAGGAACGGTGTCCATTGTTGGGTTTTCTTTCTTCTTTTTTCCATTTTTCTGAACACAGGACAGCCAATACAACACTCACCACTTCATCCATTGTTTGTTTACGTTCGTTTCCAGAAGTCACTCGCTGAGTTTCGCTTTCTCGATAACATTACGCGCCGTTAAAGACGGCATGCGATGCCTGGTCAGGAAGCAACGTGTAGTCTGAAATTGTGTCTTGTCCACGACATGACAAGATTTTAGTATTCAAAAATGCGTAATCTGACACAGTGACTATCGTAACAGACAAAAAAAACGTGTAATCTGAACCAGGCATAAGACTACACTTGCACATATAGACTCCAAGCTAATACATGTACTAAAAGGCTTAAAACTTAAAGTTCTTTTAAAATTTAGAGTTTAAAAGAATCATGGTTGTCTATATGTTCCTTGACACAGTTAAGCATAACATTTTCTTTCTTTAAGCTGTGAAATAGGGAAAAAATCAGCATGAATGAGAAAAATCATCTTGTGTACCTGTCAAAGAAGAACATCAAGATTGCAGAGTTCATATTAGCATATTTTAGCTGGAGAGGAAGTGACAGGGATATAAAGAACTCTTGAGTGTTTGAAGAATACATCCCAGCCTGAATATTGTACATGACGTTATCAGTTCAAGAGCTCAACGGCAGCCTGGATATACCCGTGATCCAAGGCAGGGAACGAAGTGTTCTTGACACTGGTGAGCTATTATCAGTACAATCAGGACAAAAAAGGAGACAACTAAGCCAACAGAGAGTGTAGACAACAGATAACAACATGAAAGAAACGAAAACAGAAAAAAAAACGAAAAACTAAGAACAGGGCTCAACTGTAAGAGATTTTCTTTATCTGCAGGCCTAGTTGTACTTTTTATGTAACCTGCATGCTAACATTTATCACTGGTCCAAAAACACATAAAGTTTGAAAAAAGTATTTATGTGTCTCAGTATCTGTTCTTCTTTCTTTCTTCGTACATTAAATCACTTTTTTTTATTCAATAACTCTTCAAGTCAAACTTTTCTCCGTTTCTGAGAACTGCATGCAGAAGATCAGAGTGCAAAAGAAACGCAGTCACCCTGCCAAAAACTATGTCTGGGTTTATACGACCCAGGCCTAGCTGATATAAGCTTATTAAGATTAAATAAAGCCCGAATGTACTTTAGGTATACACCCGGCCGAGACAACACGCCCGTATGACGCTCTGACAGCACAAGAAAAATGAGCTGACTCCAGAGGAGGGGGGACTAATTTTTCTCCAGCTAATGTTGGAGATGACGTTGAGGCCTGGGAGGCCTGTGAAGGTCGGAGAGGAGGTATGACCAGGCTGAACCCAGGAGGAAAACGGTTGTGGCCCGGAGAACCGCTGCAGATGAGATGTAAAGGTGACTCAGACAGCTCAGAGTGCTTTGGATTGGAGAGGTGAAAGCGAAAAGAACTGCCTAAGGAAATTGGTCACTCTCTAGGGCTATATTTGATGTGGTTTATATTATATTAAGTCATATAAGGACGAACCTTATGATAAGATTAAAATTCTTGCAGGCTCTTTTAGTTTCTAGAATGTTTCAGAGGTAAAACTTGAGCAAAGAAATTGGCATAGTCTACAATAGGTGCTTTCGCTCTGGGGTGCGTTTCCCGAAAGCATCGTTAGCCAACTATGGTTGCAAGTTCCGTCGTTATCAGCATAGTTCAATGATTCGGTGTTTCCGAAACCATTGTTCCAACGAACATTCGCAAACAGCATCGCAAAGTTGTGTGGTTTGAACGACAGCTCTCGACCTATGGTTAGAGGCATGTTTCTATATTGCATCACATTTGGAGGTAATAAATCCTTATCTTGAGCAAAATGAGCAAGCTGACATTCAGTACAACCGGTGTCTTTTATTTAGAATACATACAAATGTAATTTACGTCTTTTAGTTTGTCAAAAGATTTGAAGTAACGTGTTTGAAAAGTGCGCATGTGCGAACGCGCTCCACTATGTAAGAACGAGCCAAATATTGAGTCGGGTAATAAAGCAAAACAACTGAGAACAATTAGAAATAGTCCTCAGATGACATGTCCGTAATTTATATAAAACAAATCTAGCGTTAATTGGATCTCAAACAGTTTCATTAAAGGTAGTTATTACTCCACCACGTGCGAAAACCAACGTGGTTTAATCGATACTTTGCGACAGTGGGTTTCGGGAAACAGTCGTGACTAGCTAGTTGATTTTTCCAACGATGCATCGTACTACGATAGTGAATCAGCGAATAAAATAATCTGAACCTTAAACCTGACCCCACCCATAACGTTTCTCAAATCAGAGGGACATGATTGGTGAATAACACTGATGTTGACGCACCTAACCCTAGTTGTAACTTAAGCCTAACCTTGACATATACTGTAAACTTGTCCTTCAAATCTGATTGACTGAATGGAATATTATTCCAGGATCAAAAAGGATGTTGATCCAAGAACATGTTGCAGTTGGTGAAATCAGGTTTTGCTATTTTCGCCACACCACCCCTTTAATAATCATACCTTGTGTAAAAATGGATTCATCTTGTTTTCCATTCCAAGATGAAAAAAGAAACTTGGTTGAATCCAAACAAGTGAGCAAAAATAGCCGTTTCTAGGCCACATGTAAGCAGTCAGGCCGCAGCATTTAATTTGTCTCGATAAGCATGACAATTCCAATCTAGAATGAGCAACTTCTGTAATGAAACTAATGCCAATTGCAGTAACTGTGTTGACATTTGGAGCTGTTTACTTGATTCTAAATCAATTCTTTTTTTTTTGTTCGTCGTCTTTTTTACATCCAGGGAAGATGCGCACACCGATGCCCGGAGCCTCAGCCAACCTTGGAAATACTGCGCTTTTTTCATGAATAGCAAATTCTCCACCATGGATAAGCAGAGCGGGAGCTAAGAGTAAGCCCTGGATTAATCCTCTCTGCCAAACAGCATGGACTTCTCAGTTGTGATGCGACGGCCCTCTCTTGTCGTTCCCTGGAGAGGAAGCACATGAAGACGAAAAAAACCCAGCAAGAAATAATCAGACAGAGTCATTCCGTCCAAGATGTGGGGAGAGGATCAGTCACATGGCTGCAGCTTTAAAGTGAAAAAAAAAAAATATATAAAAAAATCATGTGATATGACAGCCTGTGCGGTCGCTTTCCACTCGCGGATGCCTCCGAGGAGATTTCGGCCTGCCTACACAATGAAAAGAGACACATACCTGTGGGCAGAGCTTTATCGGAGATACCTAACCAGGCATGTGTCAGTTAAATCCGCTTTGGAACATGTGCTCATAAGATCAGACATCTCACCTGAGATGAGAGCGGACAGTGGGTTAAAAAAGAAACAACTTATTTAATGTGATTTCACCATTAAGCGGGCACATATGCCTAACGGTGGTCTGCCGCATTTGGCAAGAACCCATAAATGCATCATCTGCTTCTGAATGGTCTTAAATTTCCACTTCCATTCGCTGTAATCATTGTAAGATGGTAAAGTTACTTGATATTACACTCTAAAAAAAAGGTTCTTCAGGGGTTCTTTGCGGTGGTCATGGTGCTATAGCACCACTAAGCCCAATTTGGTTCTTCAGTGGTTCTTCAGTGGTTCTCTGGGGTGGTTAACATGCATCTATGGCACCTCTTATGGTTCTACATAGCACCATATGAAAAGGTAAGTGGTTCCCCTATGATTACAAGCCAATGAACCACTTTTAGTGCTGTTTAGCACCATTTTTTTAGAGTGAGGTTAAAACAACCTTAGAATGTTTGCTACTGATGTTCTAGCTGTATGGTTTGCTGGTTTTAGCACTTGTTAGCTGGTCAGGCTGGTTTGGTATGTTATTTCAGAGGGCTTTTAATACTTGTGAGCAGCCTAGCATGGTTTAGTTTGCTGGTTTTAGTGGGATTTGGGGGCATTTGACAGCTATAGTAGTTTTAGATTGGTTTGGGGCATTTGTCAGGTACTCAGGTTGGTTTAGTTTGCTGGTTTCAGAAGCATTTTGGGCACTTGTCAGCTGGTCAAGCTGGTCTAGCTTGGTTATTTTAGAGGGGTTTCTGCACTTGTCAGCAATTATGTTTTATAGGAGTTTTTGGCATTTGTCAGCTGCTCGGGCTGGTGTAGACTTTATATTTTTGTCGGCCTGGTTTCAATAGTCTTGGCCATTTGTTATCTGTGATTGTTTAGAGAGGTTGTGGGCCTTGTCTATGGCTGAGGCTTGTAGTTTGTTGGTTTCAGAGGGGTTTTGGGCACTTGTCAGATTACTGTAGATGGTTTTAGGTGGGTTTTGGGCATTTCTCAGCTGGTCTTGCTTAATGGTTTTAGAGTTATTTTGGGGACTTGTGCTGGTTGGTCTTGCTGATTTTACTGTGTTTTGAGTACTTCTCAGATGGAAGAGCAGCTTGAGCCATCTTAGGCTGGATTAAGATCAATTTCAACATGGCAGGAGGGTAGTGAACATAATATCATGGAGACTTGACCAGACTAAAAACAAATGCCCTGGAAATCATTCCTGTAGTGTAGTGGTGAATTTTGTAACACTCTAATTTTCTTCAGAAATTTTAAAATAGACATTCTTCCCTATAAATCCTTAACTGAACAGACCCTGCATTACATCACCGGCGGGACTGAAGGCAACAGACTGTCAAATTCAAAAGTGGAACTATGCAGTATCTCATATTTTTTTTCCTTTTTTTCAAAAGGGAAGTAGGGAGGAAAAGAAATGGAGAGCAATGGTTGGATAAAGTTAAATGTAGGAAGGCTGGGTAAAACTAATGAAGAAGACGACCCACTTATGTTATTTACACCAAAATTACATTCTCATCATTGGAACAGGTATGTTGGCATATATTCGATTTTATTCGATTTTTCGGTAACACTTTAGAATATGGGTGCACTAATATGCATTAATTCATGTTTAACTAATGCACAGATAATCATGAGTTAATGTATAACTAATGAAGAACTAAACCATTAATTAATGATTACTGCATCAGCAACTAATAAAGAGTACTATTTGATTAATAGATTAGTAATACATAAATTGCTATTAATTCAATGTGTCATTGTGTATTAATTCCTTAATAACATATTTTATGAACTAATAGTGTAAATTAATGTGTTAATTACCACAATTAGTCAAAGCTATGCACTTCAACTTCCAGTTGTCTGCTTTAATTAATCATTAGCTAATGATTTGCAAAGGTATCATTATGTTATGACTTTACTTGTTGAGGCACATCATTATAAACTAGTCATTTAGTAATTGTAGTAATTTGCACATGAATTTGCACTAACAATGTAGTAATTAATCATTTATTTTATGCTTTATACACGTTTATTTTACACAATAGCATCTGACTGGCAACGATAGCAACTGACTGGCTACTAATGTTAAACACAAACAGCACGTTGGCAAGTTTACGTTCTTGATCAAATCAGAAATAAAGTAATAAGGCATATAGACATGAAAAATACATTTACAACAATAGTATTTATACAAAATTCAGGTCCATAATGTTTGTACACGTTTGCCGTAGACACAAAATAGCCTAACTATTAGCCCATAAAGCCTACAAAGCCAGCGCTGGCATTTGAAAAAAAATAAAACACAACGCTACGTCGTTTACAGTCTTCCGTAAATGCGCAGCACAGAGAGCTAGATTACAGTCGTCACTTTCAGGAATATAATCAAACATAAATAACACAGTCTCATCCCAATTCAGTCATATAACTGACGTTTTGGGACGTCTTTGACCATTCGTCAATATACGACTTTCAGGGCCCCCTTAAACGTCGGTAGATGACGATCCCGGGTCGTCATACAGACTGACGCTTTACCTTTGACGTCAGTTAGGTGACGGGTTGGGTTTAGGGTTAGGTTTAGGTCTGGGGTAGAGTTCAGGATCCCATAGCGTCATCTACCGACGTTTAAGGGGGCCCTAAAAAGTCGTATATTGACGAATGGTCAAAAGACGTCCCAAAACGTCAGTTATATGACGAATTGGGATGAGACTGCGCTGACATAATTGTATCCATTGTTGTCGAAGTATAGCGTCCGTGGGAAGCTCAAACACAGAAGACCTCACAGCTGGATGAACGCAACTCACTCGACGTGCTGCAGAAATATGGCCATGCCCTTTCCTGCATATTCCGGAGGGAGTGGTTGATGCAAATGTGTAGGTTAGTGACGTACCATAGCCCAGCTGTAGTCCCAATCAGAGTCGTTTTTGTAGGCAATTATACTTCCTGATTTTTAAAAGACGATATCTCTGCTTACACTAAACTTTCAGCGCTGCAACTTTGCAGATACTGTTCATGCACCAACAGCAACATTACACACTATTTAAAATTAAAAAAGTGAAATCGCAGTCAACCCCCCTTTAAGAAAACTTTAATGGAAACTGGAAAGCTCAAAGAAATGGAGTAAGAATGTCCATCCTTGTGATTTCCATCCCTAACATTCACAAACATAAATATGACCTCATTTTCCTGTCCTCTCATGTTGTCCTCTTTTTCAGAGGCTCCACGCCACCACTTGCACTTTACAGGGTAATTCTTCATTCAAGGACGGGCCTTTGAAGTTACCAAGGAAACCCTGAGCTCCGCAGACTACTCCTTTTCAATATTTCCATATCAAAGCCTACTTACCCAGCTATCATCTGTCAAATAGCAATTAAAATATCATACTATCATTCGAGATTAGCTGCTGAAAAGTCATGTGATCCATGACCTTTTCCAGACTAGGTTTTTGTATACTGAACAAAACTGTGGGGAAATTGTCAGTAGTTCTGGAGAAATCGTGTTTGTCCCTGAGGTGTTTTTGTGGGCGAGAAGATAGTGAATGTATTTGATCTGTATGTGATGGTGCTCAGTTGTTAATCACCATTATGTGAAAGTTAAACACTCCCGTTCAATCTTTATCGTATTTCTGCTTTCATTTTTCGATGCTTGTATTGATTTGGCGCGAACTGCAAATTCAACAAAATATTTCAATCGCGAGAATATACCCATAGGAAAGAAAAATCACAAAAAAGATCTCTTTAATGTCTCATTTGTTTTCCCTTGACAGCAATGAGATTAAAAGAGGTTTTTCCTGAGAAAAAAGACTGCAGTGAACTCACATGTGTCCCCTCTGCAGTCTCAAAAGAGATGTCTCATTTTGTATGCAAACCAAGACTAAAGTTTAATACAAACTGAAATATTTCTCATTATAGACTAAATTAATGCCACAGTATATAATTCAAGATTTTAAAATGAAGAGCTTTCAGAAAGCATATATTCCAAAGTATTGTTTATATTTTTACTATATTATTTACCATCTATATTTTCTCAGGCGATTGGCACAGTTGGCCTAAAATAAATAATTTCGAATTTTTTTAAGTTTCTATAATAAAATTCAGTAAGTTTCTACAATATGCTTAAAAACTAAATTAACATAAATTCAAAATATCTAATGCAGTTTTTGTCTTATTTAAGGAAAGGAAACTTAATCAGAACTCAACTGAGACTCTTGTAAGTAAGGCGTACACTTTGATTTTCGTCCGAATTCGGACCAATTTTAGTGTCATCAAAAATACCGATTTTCGATACATATCGATACTGAAATATGTGAAAACCTTCCATTATTTATTTTCCACTGAATAGACACACATGATACTACGCTTTCTTGCTCTCTTGTGATCTCTCCTGACAGCGAGTCCTACACAAACCCGCCTCCCCTCACTCACTCGTTTCATTTGCTCCAGATGAATATTGTTGATGTGACCTGGCTTGAATTTCGGCGTGGGATTGCACGCATTGCTCATAATTTTACTCATTCTCTTAGATGCTGTCCTCACACCCAACGTGTGCACGCATAAAGCCACCTCGCCATACTAAATCGAGTTCCTTTTCGCTGCTTATTGCGAGTTTCTTCGCTGCTTATTGTGCTTAAACAGTCTAACACACACAAAATAATGTCAAAATGCCAGTCTTAGCATTAAAACATTCAGTTATATTTTCAGTGAATGTAAACAGTCGAGAAAGAAAATGCATGTGTAATGCTACGTTTCACACCGGACGCGAATCGCACATCAAATTCGCGTCTACCGTGCCTAGTTTGACGCTTGACCACTTTGTGTTCATTCGCGCGTCAAGAGCGAAACTGACGCGGGTAAAATAAAACGTTTGAAGTGAAATTACGCGTCTCGCACGTCAAAACCGAAACCCGTTGACGGCCATCTTTGTTTATGTTGATCTAGCATTAATCGAGAGATTCACCGCACTGTATTTGCTCTGGAGAGCTAGAACAGCGGCGTGGGATCATCGTCGCCGTATTTGTGTCCACCGGACCCTTCGTAGGCGAACCGTTTGGCTAGTTTCACCATTTGCTTGCTCCAGGAGATGCGCCTGGATGACGGCCGCTGTCAGCGGTACTTCTGCCTGTCCCGCTTCCTGTTTGATGACCTGTTGTCCCGCATCGGAGCGAGGATCACCCTCGCCCTCATCCACCTAATCTAGCTGTCATTTATCTTTGTTTTGATGATAAATAGAGCCAGCTTCCAAAAGTTATTAACCTGTCCTGTGATTTTTTTTCTGTCTCATGTCCAGACACGAACTTATGCACATATTATGTTGATTGTTACATCATAATAATATTTCATATAATCTAGATATTAACATGTCTCGTTTTTTAGAAATGTTTTAAGTGATAAAATATTTGCTTTGTTGTGCATAATCCCACCATGTATTTAGTCATATACAAAATAATTTATTGAAGCATCCAGACACTTCACCACGTGAGCAAGCAGCTAGGCTCCTGATTGGTTAACACGGCGCGAATACACGGCAAAGTTCAGATTTTTCAACTCGGACGGCATTACGCGAATTCGCGTCAGAACGCGTGAAATGCACAAATGGCACTATAACTAAATCATTCACGCTTAACGCACGCCAGACGCTCAATTCACGCGCATTGAGGCGTATTTGCGTCTATCCACGCCGCGCTCCACGCCTCATTCGCGCCGCAGGAATTTTTCACGTGGGTAACGCGTCTTTGCATTGACTTAACATTGAAATCATTCGCACCTGACGCGCTATTCGCGTCCGAGAGTGAACGTACCATAACAGTATAATGGATACATGTGTTAGGTCTTAAAGTGACAGCAGCTCAATATAACAAATTATGAGATAATATTAAAAATATATGTATGGCAGTTTTTCCTCATGTTAAAGTTGTTGCCAGTTGAAAATTGCATGAGTTGCTGGTAAATTTGGAAAACCACTAGCCCCAGTGGCTGGAAGTGGCAAAAAGTTAATGTTAGGCCCTGTATATAACTACCAACAATTTAGCAGACTGTTGCAAATAAACCAAAAAGCCCACGTCTTCCATGCCCCCTGAGTGTCCAGATACGCCGGTGTTTTTTTTTTTTTTTTTTTTTTTTTACGTTTCAGCACACAGAAGTGTACACATGACCAAAGCAGTGCGTTTCTCCTTCTGAAATAGCCACACAATTCTTCACAACTTCTCACAACAATATCCTGTGTTTGTCAGGCTGGCAGGAGTGACATCATTCCCAGTGCTGCTATCTCCTTCACCGGATGGAAGCTCCATAATGTTCCCCTCATTAGAATTCATTAATCATTGTTCTCATTTTGCAATATTCATTCAAACATTTGTTTTCTTTTGATAAAATTATGATTTCATGGCCTGTCAGATGGGCTCCTTTGAAACTCAGGAGATGAAGAGGGGTTTCAAAGAAGGGCTCGATAATTACAGCTACTTTGGTGGATGAATAGACCAGAGGCAGATTTATAAACCAACTCCGCCATCTGTAAATAAATGTATTCGGCTGTCTGTTTGTACTTTGTTGGCGAGAGAGTGAGTTCCATTGCTAAAGTTGCAATTTACATATAAATGATTTGGCAAGTCACAAACTAATTGGTTCATAGAGGTGTAAGGTTTCGCATTGCACGATAGTTCATAATTGAGAACCGATGCCGCCTTTATCAGAAAATAATTTCTTATACTGTTCGCTAGCTCCCAATACAACCTTCATTATAGACACCCAGATATGTTTACAGCGAGACTTCCATTTCAAGACGTGTCTGTGCAGCGAAGCTTGACGTGCCTTATTAATTAAAACAAATACGAGATTAAAAATGCAGTGCCCTTGGCTAGCATATGTTCAACCAAGGAGCAAGGACAATACAAATATCCATAGAAAACCACCACTTTGAAGATCTGATACGGGCCGGAGATGGATATCAAGGCATCTGGCGAATGCATGACATCAAAGGCGTATGCAAGGCATTGCAAGTGAATATCAGAGTAAAAATCAGGACGTTTACTGAATTTGGCGTTTGCAAGCGGTGACGTGGCCTGTTAATGGGTTTTATCGAAGTACACAAATATCAAATTAGGCTTTTTTTGTAAACACTTTAAAAGCAGCATGTTGCTAACTCTCAAGTCTCTTTAGGCTTGCGTTTTGACATGTTTATTCACTATCTGAAGACTTTGCTGCTGTCTGAAGTCATTGAAACATGCTGTTTGTTTTTGCATTGACTGAAGTTTTTTTGGCTCTATCAAAGGAAAATCAAAACACATCAAGTCTTTAACGTGATACCAAAGAACCTCATAACGCAAACAGACGTTTAACAGACTTAAATAGACCCAAACACACCACAGGGATCTGTTTGCATTTCAAAGCCCGACACTCAAGTTTGTAAAATCATAATCTGATGTTTGCGTTTGAGATATTTTTTGATGGTTTGTTTGGTCTCTTTTGTTTCATGTTGACGCCTGTATTAGTTTGGGGGCAAACAAGCTAACTTAAATTGGTTGTTGGTACTAAACCTTTTCCCAAGGTACCCAGAAAGCTTTGAACACTTTCTTTGAAGAAGTTCTCAGATGGGACTGGGGGTTATGTTATTGTTTTTGACATGGAGGCAGTGTTTCTTAGCCATTTCGTCCCCTTCAAGTTTGATAAATGGCCTACATGCCCAATCACACACATAGTAGTCATGTAAACACAGGTCTCGTATATGTAGATCATGGCAGAGGACAAACATCTGGTAACATAATGCTAATTTAGCCCCTAGAGGCAAAGATAGTGGGTTTGTGGAAAGGATGAATTGGTCGACGTTCAGATTATCCATCTTGGATCCCAGTGGATACCTGCTTTAGCCTTCACGGTCAGCCACACAAGAGATTTATAGATTTCAGATCCTGGGTTTCCGGCAATGAGAGCAAGTCACTAATGGTGACATTTAGACAAATAATGTTTGTGATCAGTGACATGAAAATACAACAGAACCATTAATAATGTCATGTAGTTAATTAACTGAAAGACAAACAGTTGCACCAACATGAATAATCTCACCTAATGTCGAACCTCAGAAAAAAATCAAAAGTCAGTTGCGATTTTGTTTCTCACAATTGCATCTTTGTTTCTCACAGTTCTCGACTTCTTCACAATTGTGACTTCATATCTCATAATTGCATATTTGTCTCTCAAAATTTTTAACTTTCGCATAATTGCAACTTCATATCTCATAATTGCTTTGTTTCTCACAATTGGAAATTTGTTACTCACAATTCTCGATTACCAAACAATTGTGACTTCATATCTAATAATTGAAAATTTGTCTCTCAAAATTTGGAACTTACGTATAATTGCGACTTCAAATCTCATAATTGCTACGTTGTTTCTCACAATTGCAAATTTGTTTCTCACAATTCTCAACTTCTGCACAATTGTGACTTCATATCTCATAATTGCAAATTTGTCTCTCAAAATTTTGAACTTTCGCATAATTGCAACTTCATATCTCATAATTGCAAATTTGTTTCTCAAAATTTTGAACTTTCGCATAATTGCGACTTCATATCTCATAATTGCAAATTTGTCTCTCAAAATTTGGAACTTTCGCATAATTGTGACTTCATATCTCATAATTGCTATGTTGTTTCACACAATTGCAAATTTGTTTCTCACAATTCTCGACTTCCGCACAATTGCCGATTTCATATCTCATAATTGCAAATTTGTTCTCTCAAAATTTGGATCTTTCGCATAATTGCAACTTCATATCTCATAATTGCTATGTTGTTTCACACAATTGCAAATTTTGTTTCTCACAATTCTTTAACTTAGACACAATTGTGACTTCATATCTCATAATTGCAAATTTGTCTCTCAAAATTTGGAACTTTCGCACAATCAAGACTTCAAATTTCATAATTGCTATGTTGTTACTCACAATTGCAAATTTGTTTCTCATAATTGTGATTTTTTTAGCATCATTTTTACTTTTTTTATTGTTGTGACTGTTTTTTCACTAATGAAACTTTCTATCTATTTACACTATATCTCTTTTGCATGTTTATATCTTAATTAAGAAATCTTCCAATAATTGTAACTACTTGTAATTGCTCTCTCAAAATATTGATTCGCAAAATGACAATTTTTTTTAATCTCTTAATTTATATTTGTCTCTGTGACACAAAAGGGTTTCAATTAACGCCTATTTTACAGAGAGCAAAAATCAAACAAATTTGTTGCAATTATTGTCTGTTTTTGACACTAACAGATTAAAGGAAACGAGTAAGATACAGATCACAATAAATATGAGGGAAAACCTTGAGCATTTCCATCAGGGTATTCTCAGATTAAAATGAAGATGTCACTCAGTGTCATTTTACTCCCATTGAGCAAAGCTCTGTAGATTTGAGCGGGACCCTACGGGACCACAGCGTCTCTATCTGACACGGCTGTGTTCTCGACAGCAGGGTGGCCTACTCAATAGAGCTGATTGATGTCTGCGTTTCTGGATTTGCCTTCAATTTAGTGGGAGGCATGCAAAGAGCGGGTCCGATTTCTGCTTGGTGGTGTATAGAAACGTCCAATTATGGTTCCGCTGTGACATTGTGCGGGAGGTTTCCAGCTGTGCGGTGTGGACCATAAGATGAGGTGCATAATAGATGTGAAAGTCAGCACTGTTTCATCATTCAGAGAAAAGAGAAAAATATGTGGGCATGAAATATACTGGGAATACTATTGTAGAGGAAATGTCTCTTTAGTGAAGATGTGGAACCGTATGCAGTTTTTGACAAATTGTACTTTCCCCCCACTGTATGTTTGGCTGCTTTTATATATATATATATATATATATAGCTTATGTTGGAGGACTTTTGCTTAGTTATTTTATTGTAAATTAGTGCTTTTAATGGAAGCATGTTTGCGCCACAGAAACAAAAATGCAAAAAACTTTTAATATCACAAATTAAGACAAATTTTCTCTGAACTCCGCAATTATTTCGTAATTTTTTGTTTTATTTTATTTACATCTAGCAACAGATCAAAATATACAGTCATAATTGAGAGGAAAAAGAAAAAAAATTGTGAGATGTCAAAATCACTTTTTGCTTTGGCTTTATTTGTACGAAAACAAATTATCATATGACTTCAGAAGACTGAATATAATCATACGAAAGTCATTTATGGTCTTTTTAGGTCTTTTTTGAGTTTGAGCAACGTGATTACTATAAACTGCTATTCAAAAACCATAGGCTACATGTTTAAAGTGTTTATAATGTTTGTAAGCATTTTCTCATATTTTCAATTATATTACATTTCTGGATGTAGTAATAAAATATTACTTATACACTTCTCTCAACAATGCGACCTATTGTCAGGTTCAACTTATCTTCTGGAAAATATAGTAGTAAGTTCAGTCTGCAAGTTAGTTGTGTAGCATGAATCCTTTTAAATCGTTTAGAATATGCTAATAATCTAGCCAGAGCCTAGATAATTTGAGCTGAGAATATCTATATTTAAACTCACTGGCACTGTCACACCAAACATCACTGTCTAAGATGATACGCAACCTGTTATATAGCATGAACGTGTAATTAGCGCCGCTTGCTAAGCTGCATGTTAGCAGTGTTAACTCTCTAATAGAATGGATATTGTTTTTGCAAACACACCGATTGCCAAGTTCTTATCCCGTGGCTTAGGGTTAGCACATACCTCCGTCCTTGTGCTGTGCATTTTTCAGAGATGACGGCGGAGGCCTGCGTGTATCTGCAGCGAGGAGATAAAGGCCTCTCGCGTCCCGAACATGACATGTGGATTATAATGCCCGCTCCCACCAGCGGCTCGGCCGGCCCCACAGTCATGCTCACTCGACGCCAATCCATGGAGCCTTTTCCTCTCCCAGTCAAGGATGGGTCATTTTATTTTTAGAGCCTGCCAGCTGCTGGGTTGGATTTACCAGGTAATATTTATTTAATGTGAGCCGGTAAATGTAAAATAAAATGACTTATCGACTAGAAAGTCCAACCGCTTAAGTGTTTACCAACGTCCTCAAGCTCAGGCACTAAAATATGGAGCCCAACGTATTCCCACAAGTCAATCTGTCTGAATTACACACATAATAACCAACCAATTGAATAGGTTTGTCATGAAGGCACATGCTTATGCTTCAATTGTTTATGGGTGTGTTTTGCATGAATTTACACTCTGTGACTTTTTAACGGCGTAATCAGGGATGGGTCATTAGGCGAATGAGTTCGAGCGTTAATGACATTTTGATTATTGCTGGTGCTGTGTACCTGGGTCGTTGTGTTGGATATTCATTTATATTGTTAATGATTCAGCTTCTGGTCGGATCAAGGTCAAGAAAGTTATCGAAAAGTTTTGGCCGACTGAACACAATTGGTCATCTTGACAAGATCGCAAACCCAATATATAGTCAGAAAAGTAACAGTACAAATGCATTTATGTAGCTTAGACATGAATGATAAAAGCCAATCAGAATCCACCTGACATTAAAGAGCTTAAGCATTTAAACAAAACATAACTGAAGCTTGCTTATAATAAACTAAATGTAAATATCAGTTGGTGAGGATGCTAATATAGTAATCATTCGAGTTATCATTCTTGGTGTTAAAGGGTTAGGCCACGTTTACACAAAGCCGGGTATTTAGCAAAACGAATATTTTCCCCTCTCCGTTTTCAAAAATAACATTGTTCACACACCCGCATAAATACGCCGTCGAGCGCCATCATAACTATGCCAAACCTATTGGCGACAGTGTAGGGGTTAAGAATAAAGCCATGCAAGCCAATCAGAATAGACAAGAGAGAACCTAAAACGCTGTTTCTCCCAGTTCACACGACAACAAATATCCGGCATTTTCAGAAATCTCCACTTTGCACTTTTCAGTGATAAAAACTGCGTTTTCGTGTAAATGAGAGGGCAAAACGCAGATAAATATCTGCGTTTTGCCATCATGTAAACCAAAACTGAAAAATTATCCAAAAATTTATTCAAGCGATTCTTGGTCAAGTCAAGTACATTTATATAGCGCTTTTCACAATATAGATCTAAAGCAGCTTCACAGTATCAATCTTCACAGAAACAACAAAGTTCGTTTCTTAGTGGAAAAACATCCATGTTTGGTTGAGCTGATGATGTTAATGATTAGTTAATTAATTTGAATATCTCTAACTAGCCAAAGGCAACAGTGGCAAGGAACCGAAAAATGCCATCAAGTGACCTAATGGTGTCCTAAAACTCCATCAGGTGACCCAATGGAGAAAAAAACAATCTTGAGAGAACCCAGGCCCAGTTCTCCTCTGGCGTTTATGGCCTGATTTCCAGTAACTGTAAGGTAAAAATTTATATAAATGTATCTAAACAGACTTTAAACGCAAACCTGGGATAAACGCTGATGGCGTTCACATGCGCATTAAGAATTGATTCTAAGAGTTATGTGCGCTTGAATATATATGCGCAAATTTATAGTTCCCTACAAAACCATGCCTGCGCAAACTGCTTGTCTCGTCTATAAATTTGATACAGAATTTTGTTTTATTTTATCACTTCGGGGTAGGTACGCGAAATGATGTATATGGTGTATGTGACTTTATTCTTTCAGCCAAATGCAATCGAAGTTATATATAAATGGGAGTGAATGGTACCTTAGATTCTGAAGCCCAAAAAAGCCTTTCCATCCACCCATCCATCCATCATAAAAGTAATCCATAGGACTCCAGGGGGTTAATAAAGGCCTTCTGAAGCAATGATGCATTGTTTTAAGAAAAATATCCATATTTACAAATTTATAAACGATAATCACTGGCTTCCGGTAACTCACCGTACAACGAGCTGGATGACACCTTGCATGGCTGACACTGCAGTTGGTGTATGAATGAGTGAGTGAATGGGTGAATGTAAGAATGTAAAAATTTAAAGCACTTTGTTGGGTATTGGGTCTGTGAACGAAATCCTCTGACATTTCTCTTCAAAAAAAAGTTTTAAACTTCTAATTCGTGACCAGTGTTTTTTTTAACTCTATCCTCTGTGCTTCTGCGTTCGTCAATACAAGCCTGCAAGTTAGTTGTGTAGAATCCTTTTAAATCGTTTAGAATTGCGCTAACAATCTAGCCGAGCCTAGATAATAATTGAGCTGAGAATATCTATATTTCAGACTGATCTCATGAAGTAGCATGTGTATGACACGCCAATTCGATGTTTCTATTTTTGGCGTGCTATCAACACGCATTATCGCTTTTCAGCGTGCTTCTGACCGCCGTTGACTTAACGTTACTTACTGTATATATAAATATATGACTTACCTCAACCCCGTCCCTAAACCTACCCGTCACTGGGGTTATTGGCATTTATGACTGTTCCTTTACCATCCTATGAAAGAAAAAGATAGCTCCCCAGATGTAGATCTACATTTTGCTTCGTTTCGCTCGGGTATTTGACGGCGTGTACAGACACGCGGAATGACGCCAACGTTAATGGTGTAGACATACACGCATACACGCGGATAGCTCGGATAAATGCGGATAAATGCGTAGAGATAACACGCATTTATCATGCATTTATCTACGGATAACTGCGTAGAGATAACACGCCACTTGACTCGAAAGTGGCGTATATGTTTCACGCAAAAGTCATGATGTCATGTTGTATATTTAAACTCGCATCACTCTTCCAGCTGTTAGTGATTATACTGTAGTTTATAAAGTTATAAATATGGATAGAAACTATAATAACTGTTTTTTTATGTAACAGCTGGAAGAGTGACCTCTGACCTGACGTATGATTATTGACTTTATTAACCCTCTGGAGCCGAATGGATTATTTTTATTATTTTTTATTATTATTTTTATTATTTTTTATTTTTATGATGGATGGACGCACTTTTTTGGGCTTCAAATTTTTTTAAAAAAATTTGGGGGCTTCAAAGTTACCATTCACTGCCAATAAAAGCTTGGAAGAGCCAGAATATTTCATATAACTGAAACTGTGTTTGTCTGAAACAAGAAAGTCATATACACCTTGGAAGCTTGAGGGTGAGCTGACCCTTTACATACAAATAAATATATATAATTGCGAGAAAAAACACACCACTAATATGTTATTCTATTCAGTTTTCAGTGTCAACGACGACTAGATTCAGTGTTTGTTTACTCAAGAATGCGGTGAACAAGCGTCCTTGGACTGTCGTTATCAACTTGTCAGAGGCCAGAGCGAACACTTCAACATTAACTGTACTCAAAAAGTAGTTTGCACCACATGGGCGAGAAAAGAGGGAAAGTTTTGAATGACTTGGTTGCTCCATGACATTTGCTAATGTAACCAAGTTCCCCTGAGTGTACCTTCAATCTGAAGGTACTCGCCCGCAGCCACACACTCAATTTAGTCGGCGTTAAAGTAGGCTGAAGTTATCTAGAATTAAATTCATAATGCAGAATGACAATAAGATATTCCCTCAGAGGGCGCACTTTTTTACCCCCAAATCAAACGTTGGGCCATCGGAAGGGTCAAATATTAATAGAGATCTTTCATAGTTTGCGCATATTACGTTTCTTACTGAAAGTGACCTACAGTGACGGCGGAGCTGGTGACCTCAAGCAAATGGAGGAAAAAAAGATTCTCTTCTGTTTTAAATTAAATTACTGGATTTTCCTGTGCCACAATTTTCAAATAGGATGAGGTACCGCCGTCGGGTTGACCTTCAGATGTGGCCACCTGGGAAATCTGCTTATGAAGAAATGAAAAGAATGAAGCAAGATACAAGTCGACTGTTTCATTTTCAAGCTTAGATGGTCAATTATTTGTTCTTGTTAAGTGCGAAAGATGAATCTTCATCAGATAAAGGTCTCAGAGGGGAAATGATAGTCCTTTTGCATTCCTTTCCCAGATAGTTGTCCGTCTCTCATCTTCAGATATCTCCGCAGCTTCACCAGTGTTGATAAATTCAATATTGTATGCATAATTAAACTGATGCTCATTGTTCACAACATTGCTGCTTGTAATAAATGTGGCACTTATCCTACCTTCAATCACACGTGGATTGGTCGAAAAATAAACGAAAATGTTTTAAATCTTGGACTAGCCCTCCATCAAAGTTCAATAGCCTTTAACCTTTGGCATCGATATACAATACTAAGTGCTTGGCAACTATGCAGTGGACGTGTTACAGGGGTCAGTGTGTTTATTCTGATGAGGGCCAGGGCAGAAGGACTTTAATACCCTGTGAATGAATTATTCAGTGTGCAAGGCTATGCTTATCTACTTCATTAATTTCATTTCCTGAATAATGAGGTTAATCCCTTCTTTCAATGGCCGAGACATTTTCAAAGTGCAGATTGACTATGCAATTGATTACGAACAAAATCCAGTTCATTATAATTCTCAGCCAGGCACTTGTGGAGATTGTGGGCTTTTGATCAAAACAATTTTATTGATGGATTTAGAACTGTGCCATACATGCTGTCAAAGGGTTAAAGGAGTAGTTCAATTTAAAAAAAAACTTTTGCTGATCATTTACTCACCCCACGTCATCCAAGATGTCCATGTCTTTCTTTCTTCAGTTGAAAATAAATTAAGATTTTTGATGAAAACATTCCAGGATTTTTCTCCATATAATGCACTCTACTGGGCACCAAATGGTTCAAGGTTTCAGTGCAAACTGCAAACTGTTGAAAAGGCTTGAAACGATTCCAAGACGATAGATAGATCATGTGTCTATTAAAAATGCAAAATAGCAGTAACTTGTGAGATTTCGTACCTAACATTAGTTTACGATATGTCCCTAACTTAAAAAAAAAGTTCTAGAAAATACTCGGGAGGAAAAATGACGTAACAAAGCAGAAATGTATTTAAGTTTAGTTTATAAAGTTCTTTGGCGTATGCCCTGTCCATTGCTTGCAATCCGAGGGTAACAGAATCTGCATTTTCTGCCTGAAAACGAAGGCGGGGCATAGCCGACCACCTGGGACTTATGGGAAGGGACCATCCTGGTGGTGGTGGGAAGGATAAGTTCTCTCTTGCACGCATAATCGCTTTTCAGCGTGTTTATGAACGCCGTTGACCCCCACCATCCTAGGAAAAAAATCGCTTACCAGATGTAGATCTACATTTTGCTTTGTTTCGCTCGTACATTTAACGGCGTGTACATATACACGGAATCACTCGGACATTTAACGGCGTAGACATACACGCATACACGCGGATAGCTCAAAATACGTATAGATAACACGCCACTTGACTTGAAAGCTTTCATATCATGTGACAATGAAATTGCTAAATAACATCGTAGCTTACGAAATTTTTGTAACTAACATTGTAGTTTACTAAATTTCCCCACTAACTAAAAAAACAAGATCATGTGACACTTAAAAATGATGCAAAATAAAATAGCTTATGAGATTTACGTAACTAACATAGTACTTTGCGAATTTTCTTGCTAATTTTTTTTTACTGTACTACAATGTGGGCGTTTTTATTTAAATTACGATTTTATTATTCTATTTATAATGATACATTCAAATGTATTTTACAATGGGTTAAAATAAGGTATTTTTCCTGATACTACTCACATTTATATCATAGGTGTAAACAGTTTGCTTTCAAGTTCGTATTTAAAAGTAGGGAAGTCATAATTACGACGTCATGTGCGTTATAGTCACATTGTCTATAACTTCACAAAGATACAGCTAGGTTTTTAAACCAAAGATTAAGAACAACAATTGCGCCTTAGGTGTGTTAATATATATTATGAATAATTTAGGAAATATTATCATCAACTAGAGACATTGCATCCATTGTTTCCACCATGTGTCTCTCTGACACGCCACCAATTCGGAAACTAGGAAACCAATTCGTAGCTCAGTTTCCAACTCGGCAATTATGACTTGTGGTGGTGTTCATGTGCATTGAACTCTTAATACTATCTTTTCCAAATGACTTATCGTGCCAATACTCTTTAAACAAGAGGGTAGAGAGGATAAGCATCGTGCTTTCAGTTTATTCTGATGTTACGTTGTTGCCATTTGAAACACAAATACATCTGTGGTCCCTAAAAAAATTACATTATCCATATCTTTCTTGCTCTCAATCTCTGTTCGATTTTTCTCTCTCTCCCGCTCTCTCTCTCTCTAACTTCATTCACAACAGGACGTTTGCTGGCTGTTCATCTCTGCCAAATCCGGATAGCCAATCTTGGCTGTTGGATTGTGTGAGTGAAAGTCACTAGAAGTCAGTAGTGTCCCACATCAGTCAGGACGTGAGGGACACACCGTGTCAGCATTCCCACAGCGGTTACAGGGCGGAGACGAACAGATGGCTTGTGGGTGATTACTGGAGAGAGCGAGTGCATGAGAGAGAGAGAGAGAGAGAGAGAGAGAGAGAGAGAGGAGAAATGAATTTTCAGAGGGGACGTGAAGTTTCGATAGTTAGAACGCCATGAAAAATGGGACACGTCAACACTGTGGCGACACAAACAAACACAACACAACTAGAACACACAGGCGGAATTTGCTGATGTGGCGTTCTAATATCATACAGTTGTCAATTAACTTTTACTCTGGAGAAGAGGGGAAAATATGTTTCCTACAACCTTTTCTACCGGCACATCGTATTCACCGGTCAACCCCGGTGGCTTTAATGAACTCCAGGCTGCAACCACGCAGTAATTTAGAGATGAGAATGACAGCAATGCTATAGCCAACACTAGCAAAGCAAGAAAACAAACATAACATACGACCCCGCAAACAGAATCTTACACTGGCAATATGTCACTCGGTGGGAAGTCTTCTTGTATTTTATTCAAACTGTGCAGGTCCAATAACAAATGGCGTCAGCAAGGCATGATTTTGATAAACGTCCTTTCTTTCCTTAAGAATGCAGTTGAATTACTTGCAAACTTTAATATTTTTTTCCCCTTATTAGTGTTATCTGCTGAAATATCCAACTGTGACCAAAACAGATTTCTATATAAAGCTCGGTTCTTGTGGAGACAGTCTTTAAAGGTCCCTATGAAATTTTCACTTTCTGAGGTTTTTTAACATTAATATTAGTTCCCCTAGCCTGCATTTGGTCCACGCGTGTCTAGAATTTACAGTCGTGTAAACCGAGCTTTTGGCTATTTTCTCTTCTCTTCTATTTTTTTGCTGATCTTGAATCTCCTTGTTATTACATCATAATGAGGAAAGGTTACCTCCCCTTCTCTGCTTTGCCCGCCCAGAGAATTTGGTTCGCCAATGAGAAATAATCTAGGAAGTGCGAACGCGCAAGCGCAAACGAGCCAAGCATGGCAGTTGATCAGTGTTCGGATGCACAAATTGAACACAAAAGTATTTTTTAGTTCCTTCATCCGACCCTCTGAAGAAACAATTGATTAATTACTTTCTCTGGAAATGCGCCGACACAACTTCCCAAAGTTTCAGCCCGTTCTCATCTCAAAGCGCCATATACAACGCTTTTGCAAAAGCGTCGAATATCCGACGCACATGGCACCCTTTAGCGCCAAATGAGACGCCTCCTAGTGGTCTGAACCCTACCCCTACCCCATACCTAAACTTAACCATAACCGAAGCGTCTCATTTGACGCTGAAAGGGTGCCATGTGCGTTGGATATTTACGCTTTTGCAAAAGGGTCATATATGGCGCCTTGGGATGAGAATGCGTTGAAAGTTTAGTATGGTCCAAACATTTCACCGACGACTGTTTCCTCCAACTCGATGAATGTCTGAAAATAAATCGATCGAGCTTCAGCAACAATTTCTGATGTGTAGCCTAATTGTTCAAGTTCAGACAGGTAAGTTAATCTTTCTCTCAAAATCATTCAATACTGTTTATGCATCAGTAAGTCAAGCCAGTGACTAAAATATCAACTTCACATCGTTTCTTTTAGTAGGATGAAAATAATCTTATTTAAATTCTGAACAAATTATACAGAAAGCAATCAAAGAACAATCTTTCCACAAAGCGCGAGTTTAACTTGTAATGAAATCAATGACGCACAACGAAGCTCTTACTGTATGTACATCGTTGTGTTTGCATTAGTGAAAGCATTAGAGAGAGTGCAGTAACTGTGTTGCAATGGTAAGATCTTCATTCTCGGGATTAATAGACTGTCCTCTGCTTGCTCAATGCTCATCACGGCAACATTTTATGTGATGGTAGAATGATCTAAATACTTTAAAAACTTCTCACGATTCGTTAATGTTCGATAGCTGTAATAGTAAAAACCTATAATAGCTGTAGTAAAAGTATTTAAGAAAGTTTCACATGTAATACATAGCATTTTCATATGCAAGCATGTCAGCCAATCACAGCAGTGGCCGGTTACACTTCAATCCCACCAGCAGACACGCTCCTTCAAACAGAGCGTTCAAATCAGAGGCTAAAATCAGGTTAGGAAAAATGTCTTTTATTTATAAATTATGACTAATTTTGATCTAAAAAAACACACTAACACTATAAGGGCAACCCAGGCAACATTATAAAACAATAAAATAACCCCATGTCAGGGGACCTTTAAAAATGAAAAAAAATTAACATTGGCAGATGTTTCTATGCAATAGGGCATTTTATCCCCACACTGAAAAAAATGACTTGATAAATAAGTTATGACAATATATTTTTTACATTGCTTATAGGTCAAGCAATTTCCAACCTTTTTTAAAAGTTATACAAGATTCAACTAATTGTTTTTAAAGTCAGTTTAATGAGATTTAAATTTTAATGACTTAAATATTCAATTTATTGTACTTAAAAAATAGGATAAATATATATAAAATGTATTTACATTTTGTGCCTTTTTTTGACAGGACAGAGAGAGATAAGAATTGATCGTAGATGAGAAAGGGAAATGTAATTGAGAACCCAGACAGCAACATAGTGTCTGCCCATATTACGGCCCACATCTGATACACATGGATTCCACACAGCCCAGATGTGAGCGCGATCTGGGCTCGACACTATGCTGCTGTCTGGGAAAGGACCATGAGTCAGGATGTGAACTCAGGCTGCCTGAAGCGTTACTGCTACAGTAGAGGTACAGTATATATTTATTATATTTTCATGTGAAGAATTTACATTTATTAATTTGTCTAACATGTCAGTCCAAATCGATCGACAATGCATTCAAGGTCGACTTTTCTGCCTTTACGAGAATCAAATCCTTGACATTCTTTTCTCTACACACTTGACTAAACTTCTCATTTAGATTAATTAATTTGGCAAATACTATTCATGTAAAGTAAAAGTTTATCTTTATGCATGTTTCATGGGAATTGTATTTTTCACATACTCTCAATAAAAAGGAAGACTATAAACGTTATCAAAAAACCCCATCAAGGCCAGTAGACAAAACATAAAGACCACCATGTGGGAAGAGTGGAAATTGTATAGGTTGTCAGAGTTATGTGTGTGTGAGCTTGATGAGATTTTATGTGATGCTCACTCCAAATGTTTACAAATGTAAAATTGAAAAGATACACTCTATGTATCTTGCATCAATATATTCATTGCAGTTGCTATTCAGTCATATATATTCAATAGTTTCATTGCAGACAGATCCATTTCCATGTTGTCTGTCTACATGATGAAAATACAAGTCTCTTGTGTCTTATTACGTATGGCCTATGCTTTCCTCAGTGGTATTCACAAAACCCATATTTGCTCTAAACGGTCATTCTCTTCCCATAGCTCTCAACAAATGAGAGTGGTATCATGCTGTGTGTTTTCATTCTGAACAGCATTAATATTGCAGCAGGCCTCATCTGTGCATTTAGAGTTGTTCGCACCCATTAAAGGTTCATCGTGGCCTGTAAATATTAAATTCGCCTGCTGTTTCGTTTTGGTTCGGCTGGACATGAGTGTAATGGATGGATGCTGTATGGAGGCACAATGCAGAGCGCTAAAAGGTTTTTGCTCTTGGCCTTGATTTAATGCAATTAGTTCTACCAATGAAAAGCACAGCAGGAATGGTCAGTTCTGGCCATGGTTGTTATTGCAGAAAGAAAATTAGGCTTTGATGTTTGGTTGCAACACCTGATTTCAACCTGTTTTTGTTTTGTTTGTTTTTTTAGTTTTTTACAACTTTATAAACTAAATAATAGACAATTTGACATTAAAAACAAGATGTGCTTTTAAAAACATGTGGTTGCACTTTGGGTCCTTTCATACACTTGGCGCAATACGGCGCCAGTCGCGACACAAGTGTTTTTGCTAGTTTCAGCCCGACGATGTTATCATTTTCACGTCGTGCGCCACATTGTTTAAATAGCAAATGCATTTGCAGCCATGGGCGTACTGGTCTGGAAGCGAGGTGTGTTCGGGCGCATTGTTGGCATGTTGCTATTTTGAGACGACTGAACACTGAAAAAATTAAATGTAAAAAAATGTGAAATATATTGCGCCATTGAGCAACTAGAACCAGGTCGATAGCGAAATTAATTTTTTCTGTTTTTTCAGTGTTAAGTTTTCTCAAAATAGCCAACATGGCATTATGACTTTTGTGTAAACATAAACGCCACTTTCAAGTCAAGTGGCTTGTTATTGTATACAGCCATTTTGAGCTATCCACGTGTATGCGTGTATGTCTACACCATTAAATGTTTGAGTAATTCGCGTGTATGTACACACGCCGTTAAATGTCCAGAGCGAAACGAAGCAAAATGTAGATACTACAATCTGGGAGCGATATTTTTTTTGACTCATAAATGTTATTAACCCCAGTGATGGATAGGTTTAGGATGGCGTTAGGGTAGGTCATATATTTATATATACAGTAATCTAACGTTAAGTCAATCAGCGGTTGCAATAAATATGCTAAAAAGCGATTTTAATGTTGATAGCATGACAAAAATGGAAATACGAATTGGTGTGTAAATCGCAATTACGCCCAAAACACACCCATTACTCATTAAGAGAATAGGCACTCTTAATAACACTTTTATGGTTTTATTTGCTTTGTGTATAGACCAGTGCAGATAAATGTCAGCCGTTAAGCGACTGAATGGCAGTGGGCGGGCCTATGGTGTGAGATAACGTCTAGCCATTCGTCAATGTCCTTTCTTGTGACCCGTCATATTCAAATTTATTTGACGTCAAAAGAAACGTCAGATGTTTGTCTTGGAGATAACGACAAAGATCACACTTGTTAGAGGGACTATGTAATCTATGAAACTTCACAGTGTGTTTAATGGTACAAAGACCTCTTATATGTAAAAAAATCAAGGCAAATATGATTTCTTATAGTCATGACCCCTTTTGAAAAATCCATTTTAATTCAGATTTCATTCACACCATGTCTCTTCTCATGTCTGGGGTCTAGGGGTGAAATATGTGCCTTCCACCCATGCTTGCATGAGACAGAGATCATGAAATGCAAAGCAGCCCAGGCTCTGTGAGTTTACTCAAGGGTGGAATTTGATTCAGTGCTCAAAAGGGGACAGAATGATGAATGATTACGAACACATTTCGAAAATTATTGAAGCACGGGTCACGCACTAAATGGATTGATCCCACACCCTTTTCTCCATTTCTCTCTTATATGACATTTTTACACTCCATCCCACTTAATGGAAGACCAAAACTCAGATTCTCATCCTATCTACTCAGAAAAACATCTAAAGTACATTTATATTCAAATCTTTTCCTTTACATAACAAGTACTTCTCATCGCAGACCTGCTGATTTGGAAGCAAGATAATTTCTCCACCAAGCAAATCACTGTCATTCTAACAAGCTGAGATATTAAAATATTCCTGTGCTTTAGCAGTTGTTCAGTAAAAATGTAGTGTAGGCGACTCGCAACAAGACTAAAGAGACCTTCCAAACATAATTAAAGTGCATATCTCAGTAGAAAAGTATTTACCACTGATTCAAGGTGATAATGACGAGCCATAATGGAGGAGTAACAGGAGAAGACACTTTGAGGTTCCATCCACATGTGTGAGTGTGTGTGTTGTCCTTGATACGGCTCATAATCAGCTCTGAATCTGAACAGATGACCAGAAGCGGTGACCTGCAAGAACTGGGTGAGAAACATATCATATCATTTTATTTAATATAATGAAATCCATTTGCTCAGATTGTTCAATAATTGTTAAATAAATAAAGCATGTTTTAAGGGGGGGGGGGGGGGGGGTTGACTGCTTTTTTCTTTGCATGATTGTGTTTATGGGGTGCAATATAAGATGTATTCGTGTTTTTTCTTTTTTTAAAAGTCTTATTTTTCATAAACTTCACCTTTATTGTCAGCCGCGCTCACCTCTGTCCCCTGACGAGCGGTTCACTTCCTGATTCTATGAAAACACTCCCTCAGAAACACGTCATGAGCTCAGATTGGTTAGTTTGGGCCGGTGTGTTGTGATTGGCTGAACTGTCGCTCACGTTGTCTACGAAGGTTAACACCCATTACCTTTAAGGCGAAACGGATATGTCAGTGAGCTCCGGTCCAGATGTAAATATGTGTTGAACTGCAGTATCAGTTTCTGGCATAATCAGACCGAGAAAGCCGCGATGAAGAGAGACAAACAGAACCTCACCACACACGGCTCTTACTAAACGTTTCTGAATGATAATTTGCTACATTTTTTAACTTTATACACGTTTGTTTTACACAATAGCATCTGACTGGCAACGAATAGCAACTGACTGGCTACTAATGCTCAAACAGCAGTTTAGCATGTTACGAAAATAACGTCATAAAACGTATATACATGAAAAATACATTTACAACATTAGTACTTATACAAAATTCATGTTTGTACACGTTCGTAGACACAAAATAGCATAACTACTAGCCTATAGTGGCAATAAAGCCAGCGCTGGCATTTGAAAAAAAAATAAAACACAAGGCTTCGTCTTGAATTATACATGCAAATACATTTAAAATGATGAAGTCTTAGTCTACTTACAGATTGTGGCCCAACAACTGCTGCCTCTGGTTTTAAAGTTGGATCTGCTTCATGTTTTAAGTAACAGTTTCTTGTTGAATCACGAGTGTTGAACTCATGGAGATTCTGGAAGCTGTCTCCGATAAAATGCGCAGCACAGAGAGCTAAATTACGATCGTCACTTTCAGGAACATAATCAAACATAAATTGTATCCATTGTTGACGAAGTGTCTGTGGAGGAAAAAGCCCTCTTTGCGCAGAGTGCAGAATGAGGAATGATAAATGAGTCAGTGTATAAAGTCATTTGCGCCGGGTGCAAGATGGAGCCCCAAATTTTTGAGATTCATGACTCGAAAGGTTCAGAGATAAGAGCCTTTATTTATGTTTAGGTTGTTCGAGTGGGAAAGTGACATAAATGCATTCCTTCTATACTTACATTCAATGGTGTAATCCAGCAATTCCAGCAATTATTAAAAATCCAGTTAATATACATATATTAAAGGGGACATATTATGCAGAATCCACTTTTTTAGCCCTTAAATGCATTTTGTTGTAGATTCAGAGTGTTTATAAGTACAAGAAGAGATTAAATTATTCTCTTCAGGTGCTTCGTTTATATCTTTATATTCTGTTTTGGTCAGTATTTTTCAACCTGTTCCAGATTTTACTGTTGTCTATGACGATTTTTTCGATCAAGTACGATCACCAGTCTTTTGCCAGCCGGGACTGCCAGATGAGGACATCGACTACGGATCCAACACTTCCAGCAATCCGCCATTATTATTATCGGCTCCCGATTTTTGTAGTCCAAGCTCAATGATGCCAGGAGTTCCCAGAGAGCTGGCGTAGTCAAAATGTTTGGTTGTTGGATGTAGTGACCTGAAGCACTTCAAGGATCCCCACTTCAGACGACCTCAGCCAGTATACAGAAGGATTTGCTGATCGACTTCTATCATTTAGCTGCTGTGTTTCCTGATGCTTTCTAAACGTAAGTTATCATTTTATTATCAATACAGATTTTTAGTGGTAAGATCAGACCGCAGTCATTTATCTTGTCAGTGTGCTTGTTTTAACAAGAGAAATAGTCAACTTTCACTAATAACACAACATAGTTAACTTACATACCTGCCTCCAAATGAACTTAAGATGTTCTGTCAGGTTCGTCTTCGATCATCTTTTCAAATCGCTCGCTCTGGCTCGAATATGTAAGGCTTGATGGATAGTCTTTCCGTTGTTGACATTTTGTTAACGTGTGAATAAAAATGTTCTTTGAAGCTATAGTACATCGTATCTTTTATCAAACTACAATAATGGCCAAACGAGAGAGTTGAGCTCACCGTGAACTCAGCAACCTGGAAAGCAGGCGGGGTAAGACGGTACGCCTTTTTATTTAAAGGGGCGCATTGAAACGACTTGCTCACAGAAGCACATCAGAAAAGGGGTAGAAAAGGGGCCTGTGGAGCTATAATAATGAGTAATTCAGACCCAAGCATTGCAGTTATGCTTTATATAGACCACAGATGTATGATTTATAAGTAAAAATTGAATGATTTAAAAGCATGATATGTACCCTTTAAGAGCACTTCTTTTATTGATTGCTATCAGGATGAGAAGTTTCAAACAGTATTTCAAAAAAGTGTTTATGAAAAACATTGCCTATACCCTACTTTTAGTGAATAAGTCATAATATTTTTCCCATAAAACCAAATTTCGTGTATGAATTTCAGCAAATTTAATTTATTGAAATAATAAAATTGTATTTTATTTCGAGTTTTCAAAGTTTTGGTTCAGGTGCACTGTGCTGAAGCTTATTGTTACAATAAAAAATATTGTCACCAAATAATCATCTTATGAGTGTATGAATGTTGACTTAAAAGCTGCAGGAACACATCGAACATCCTCTACGAACACACAGTATGTGTCAATCATCCCCACTAAGCTGTCAAAATTAGTAGCACTTGCTCCACAAAATAAATGCAGACATCCAGGTGACAGCAGGAATCGTTCTACACCTCCAGTCTTAGGAAACCGTCAAAATGACTCCTGCCTGAGTGGATTTATGGGACAATAAATGGCCTCCATGTCCATCATTCTGGTAAATTTCTGGAACTGGGACAGACAACATTATTAGCCATTATTACCCTACTGAGTGCTATTTCAGACCTAATAGTTCTCTCAGCATGGGTTTTACAGACTTTCACAAATGACTACTCGATATAGGCTAGTCAAAGGGAAATGTCTGTGAAGTAAATCCCACTGATGTTCAGATATGCTGAAATGATGTAGCTGGAAATAGACCTCACAGGTTTAGTGTAAATGTGACCTATAGCAGTGCAAAGAGGCTGCCCTAAAAAGCATTTGGACACTTTCTGGATGTAGTTCGTAGTTAATGTGATGAACTAGCTTCTTGCATCCAATAAAAGTCACCTTGGGACCAGTTGTTTATATGCAAAGTGAGATTTTGTTCATAGTGAAGTTAGTTATTGCAACTCAGCTTGATATTTTGCAATGACATTTCAATTGTGACAACCTTTTTAGGGGCCTGCAAATGTGATTATTGCACAGTTACACCAATATTCGCCATTGCATGACACATCAGACAAAAACACTGGAGCTCAAAACGTGAATTTAGATGAAGACAGGCTTTAGCAACTATTATCTCCTCAAAGCCGCATGCTCAGCAGGAGGGAAATTCAGGAGCGCAGACACTCTCTGTTCTCACGGTGAAATGTACTTAGAGATCCAATCTGAAGATTGGACATACATGAACACACATTTTAAAAACGTTTTTTCTTTCTATGGCAACATTTCAGCTGGTTTTTAAGCATGTATCACTAAAGCCGGCATACAGTATCTTGTTTGCTATTTGTAATATGTGAGGCATTGAGACCTGGCGAGTGGATGTTGTTGGTATTCGTAGCACGGGACTCAAACTGTGCCCTTTTATTCAGAGAGGCATTGAGAAGATTGAAAGCATTGTGTCGTTAACATGTTTTTCAGCCTTTGAGTTTATAGAGGCTCGAAATGATGAAGAAATCCAAGCTTTTGGATATGAGCGATAGCATCATATTGTAATGGAAATTTTGCCATCCATAAGGATTCAAAATCCTACAGGCTCCCTCAATTAATTTCCGTTATGGCTATCAGTTTAACATTTTGATGAATTATTAAGAAATTAACATTCAAAAAAATTAACACAATTATGGTTCTGGTACATAAAATGCCATTAACATTTTAACCATTAAATAGTTAGTTCACCTAAAAATTTTAATTCTGTAATTAATTACTCAAACCCATAAGACCTTCATTCATTTTGGAAACACAAATGAAGATATTTTTTATGAAATCTGAGAGTTTTCTGTCCCTCCATTGACAGCAATGTCATTGCAACTTTGATGAGCGCTGTGATGGGTAGGTTTAGGTGTGGGGTAGGGTAGTCTCATATTAGCGCTAAAGGATTTATGACGCCTTGGGTTCGCGTGTTATATTAACGATAAAGGGTGCCATGTGCGTAGTATTTCGCCATTTTGTCATATAGCGTCACCTATGTGATGCTAAAGGATGAGAACGGGCTAGACATTCCGACGTAGAACCAAGAAGCACTGCACTGTTTACACTAAGTCTACAGCATAGGAGAATGACACGGAAGAGAAGAGATTGTTGAATAAAGTCGTTACTTTAGTTTTTTTGCGATCTGTCATGCGCGCACTACACAGGTTTCCGCAGGGTCTTAAAAAGTCTAAAATTCAGAACTTTAAATTTAAGGTCTTAAAAAGTTTTTAAAAACGGCTAGATTTTCATCTGAGGTCTTAAATTTGATTTAGTCAGGTCTTAAAAAGATTTTACCCTCGTTCATTTGCCAAAAATCTGGCCGCAGAAAGTTATTACAAAGTAGCAAAAAAGTATTGAGTCATAGCCTACAAACCGGTTCAGAACAACGCAGCTTGCGTGCTAGCATTAGCTCGTGACTTGATACGAGGTAGCTCGCCAGAGAGGCCGTTCATACACCCAGGTTTGCGCTAAGTTCGATTTCAAATATGGCAGCGTGATCACATCCACAGCGAAATTGAAAAAATCTCACCATTTCAGATTCAGAATGCCGCAAACAAACTGAAGAATCAACCAATCAGCCCCTTCCGTAACAACATTGAAAGCTCAGTCAACATGAAGGATTCAGCGGCGCACCCAAATACAACCAGTGTGTTTCTCTTCTCTGTGAATAAATCTTGTAGCAGACCTAACATTACAGCAAGCGTTTCTCGGTGGTGGAAATCCATTGGCTACTAAAATGTCTTTGTCATTATGGAGACCGGCAGTGCAGTGGTTGCATGTAGCAACGACAGACGCAACAGAAAATCGGCCCAAATTTTACTATTAATAATAAAAGATAAGGGGATGTGAATGTCAGTAATTTATCATTTTTTGACTCATTTTTATAAAAGATCATTTAAAGGCTGAAATACGTGAGGTTTATCTGTTTATAAAACTATTTTTGTGAAGACTTTATTTTAACTAGACTTAACCTGTTGCAAGACACTCCTTTAAAATCTGGCCATCATTTTTAATGGTATTTTAATGTTTATGTAAACAAAAAGTGCATATTCATGCTAATTTTATTTGCTGGGTTTAGACATACATTTGGCAAATTGATTTCATAGTAATCATGAAATGAAATGTTCATGCCATTTCATTTCTGGGTATGATCAACTAAAATCAACTATAATTGTGTTTTTACAGTATAAAATGCAAAGTACAAATTTCACCTACACACACATATAAAATCATTTTTTCAGAATATTTTCATATTTAAATTGTTGGTAATGCGTTGTGTAGGTCTTAAATTTCAATGATTATGGTCTTAAAATGTCTTAAAAAGGTCTTAAATTTGACTTACTGAAACCTGCAGAAATGCTGAACACAGTATGTGCGCACTCTTGCTCGCTCGCTCTAGATTCAGGGAGATTTTAACAAATTTGCGGCATCAGAGAGCCGCAATCAATCTATGGGAGACTCCGGAACTTCAGGGAGACTTGGGATGTCTGATATTTACACAACTCACACATACACTGCACATCAAACCTGCCGCCTTTTCAAACAGTAACATATTTTCCACAAACCGAACCGTTTAAAGGGCTTTAAACGACACTAGACGATGAATAAGGGCCAAGGACCCTTCGAGTCATGACTCGAATAAAAGATTGGTTCATTTTGATGAACGAGTTTGAAACAGGAGTCATGAACGCTCATCACAGAATAGAGCAACGAGAGCATTTGTGCTTATAAAACTTAAACTTTTTTATTTATTTTTTAAATGACCGAATCGATTACGCTAGATTAGACCCTTATTCATCATCTGGTGTCATTTAAACAAGGTCTTTTGGACCTTGAACCGTTTGGTTACCAGTAAAGTGCATTATATGGAGAAAATCCTGGAATGTTCTCATCATAAACCTTAATTTCTTTTCGACTGAGGAAAGAATTACATGGACATCTTGGATGACATGGGGTGAGTACATTATCAGCAAAAGTTTTTTTAAAAGTGAACTACTCCTTTAAGAAATCACCTAGTTTATCGGTTAACATTCAGTATCAGGTGGTTGGTTTTGACATTGGCTGTCATGAAGCCATTCTAACTTTTTAATGACAAATTCAATTAGTAGCACTGTAGTTGAGATCACAAATATTCATGACACAGTTATAATGCCTCATGGCAGCCAATGTCAAAACCAACCACATGACAGTTTAACTTAATTTTAGGTCAAGTTGTCATGACAAAGACACTGACAGGTTATGATGTTATAGTTTATGTCATAACAAAGACATCTTAAACAATGTCATATTTGCATTCAAAATGTAATTATTGAGCAAAAGACACGCATAAACCCTACTTCATATTCAGATATGTCATGTCATGGTTATGAAGGGGGTGTCATGTCAGTCTTATGCACACCCCTTCAAGTAAAGTGTTACCCATAAATCTAACCAAATTTTGGGATTCTGTTCCATTCTAACGTGCTTCATCTGGGTTTTTTTAAGCGGCCCCTAAATCTACTCCTGACAGATTGACAAACTCTATTAAATGGATTGCTGTGGACTAAAGGTCAGCGATCAATATTTGTCTTCTAAAGCTATTTGTTATGATGTCTATACAATTATATAATGTAAAATTCGAAATATTCTTTCTACATAATGTCTGCTCAGCCAGAATGTCTGTGTAAATAATCTGCCTTCAGTTGTTTAGTCTAGACTCCAGCCTTTCTCAATGCCGGACCCTTGTGCAAAAAGAAAAAAAACTGTGTTAGGCCTTGAGTGGCATGGATTCTGATTGCTTCCACTTGATACGACCAATTCTGATGGTGGTAAATCCCACATCATGATTGCTGCCAACACGTCACATCAGTCCTTGAACATCGCAAGTGAACTCCTGCTCCGCTGAAGACATCTGCCCCTGCCTATATACGGACAACCAGAGGAACGAGGCCAGCACTTCTGCGTCCATCCAACAAGATTTGCATTCACTGCACTCCACTGCAAGGTTATAGCAAAGCCTTTTACATTTTTGGAAGATATTTCTTTGATTTTATCTACCTCTAAAATGACAATGTAAATTCACATTCCGCTCTTTATAGACTAATAAAGTCACACCTTCATTATTTCCAATGCGATACGTATTTTTCTATTTAATATGGCTCATTACAAAAGTTTAAACACATTGCGAATGCTATTATCTTTTAAAATTAGAGGCCTTTCCCTTTTTTTTTCCTCAGCGAAATGAGTTCAAACAGCTGTAGAGTCATCCAGAAATGAAACATAACGGTAATTAAGCTCTTCACAAAACGAGCCCGGGATGTTTAGTTAATTTTTTATTTTTGCGAGCGTTTAAGCAAACCTGCAACGTGAATCCCTTGGCTGTGCTCGTTGGCACAGGATTACATCACAGATCCCTCGTGAGGCTTCCAATTTCTCATTTTCTTTCCCATCTCTCATTTTATTTCTCATACTATTGTTTCGTTTCATCATTACTAAAGAAATGATGGGCCAGGGCTCCATTTCCCGCACGTCCAAATGTCTCTGTTATGGGTGGCCGTGGTGAGGTAATCAGAGAGGGACAGCAGGATAGTGAGGTCATTAATCTGAGACGTTACTTGTAGATGGAGATTGATAACCCATAAAATCCAATATGGCGGCATGGCACCTGCAAGCTGAGTGGGCTTGTGTTTAGGGGAGAAGAAACTTTGAGCAAAACTAGTGTGCATTATAAAGAGAAAAATGCAGCATTAGGATGATATATGGGGACAAATCATAGATATTATGTGATTTTGAAACAAGAGTTTGATCACAAAATCTACGAATATTTCCACATGCCCTCCACTGCAAGGTTTGACATTTTGTATTTTCATTGTTTTATACCACATTATACCAGGGTGTGGCTATGTAGTTGCTAAGGATTTTTATTACAGTTCTGTGCAGTTCCTAAAATGTTGTGGTTGGTTGCCAGGGTGTTGCTATGCAGAAGCTATTGAATTTGTAATATTTTAGTATGTTACTGTGCCATTCCAAAAGTGTTGCGGGTGGTTGCCTAGGTTTTGCTATGCAGTTGCTAATGTATTAGGTATATTTGAGTGTGTTTCTGTGCAGTTCCTAAAATGTTGTGGGTGGTTGCCAGGGTGTTGCTATGCAGATGCTAATGAATTTGGAATGTTTTAATATGTTACTGTGCCATTCCAAAAGTGTTGTGAGTAGTTGCCTGGGTTTTGCCATGCAGTTGCTAACGTTTTAAGGATATTTGAGTATGTTTCTGTGCAGTTCCCAAAATGTTGTGGGTGGTTGTCAGGGTGTTGCTATGCAGAAATGAATTTAGAATGTTTTAATATGTTACAGTGCCATTCCAAAAGTGTTGTTGGTCATTACCTGGGTTTTGCTATTAAGTTGCTAATGTATTAAGGATATATGAATATGTTTCTGTGCAGTTGCTAAAATGTTGTGGTTGGTTGCCAGGGTGTTGCTATGCAGATGCTAATGAATTTGAAATGTTTTAGTATGTTACAGTGCCATTCCAAAAGTGTTGTGGGTAGTTGCCTGGGTTTTGCAATGCAGTTGCTAATGTATTAAGGATATTTGAATATGTTTCTGTGCAGTTCCTAAAATGTTGTGGGTGGTTGCCAGGGTGTTGCTATGCAGAAGCTAATAAATTTGAAATGTTTTCATATGTTACTGTGCCATTCAAAAAGTGGTGTGGGTAGTTGCCTGGGTTTTGCTATGAAGTTGCTTATGTATTAAGGATATTTGACTATGTTCATGTGCAGTTCCTAAAATGTTGTGGGTGGTTGCCAGGGTGTTGCTATGCAGAAGCTAATACATTTGGAATGTTTTCATATGTTACAGTGCCATTCAAAAAGTGGTGTGGGTAGTTGCCTGGGTTTTGCTATTAAGTTGCTTATGTATTAAGGATATTTGACTATGTTCATGTGCAGTTCCTAAAATGTTGTGGGTGGTTGCCAGGGTGTTGCTATGCAGAAGCTATTGAATTTGGAATATTTTAGTCCATTACAGTGCCATTCGAAAAGTGTTGTGGGTAGTTGCCTGGGTTTTGCCATGCAGTTGCTAATGTATTAAGGATATTTTAATATGTTTCTGTGCAGTTCCTAAAATGTTGTGGGTGGTTGCCAGGGTGTTGCTATGCAGAAACTAATGAATTTGGAATGTTTTAGTATGTTACAGTGCTATTCCAAAAGTGTTGTTGGTCATTACCTGGGTTTTGCTATTAAGTTGCTAATGTATTAAGGATATTTGAGTATGTTTCTGTGCAGTTCCTAAAATGTTGTGAGTGGTTGCCAGGGTGTTGCTATGCAGAAACTATTACATTTGGAATATTTTAGTTGTTACAGAGCCATTCCAAAAGTTGTGGGTAGTTGCCTGGGTTTTGCTATTAAGTTGCTAATGTATTAAGGATATTTGACTATGTTTATGTGCAGTTCCTAAAAATGTTGTGGGTAGTTGCCAGGGTGTTGCTATGCAGAAGCTATTGAATTTGGAATATTTTAGTATGTTACAGTGCAATTCGAAAAGTGTTGTGGGTAGTTGCCTGGGTTTTGCCATGCAGTTGCTAATGTATTAAGGATATTTAAATATGTTTCTGTGCAGTTCCTAAAATGTTGTGGGTGGTTGCCAGGGTTTTGCTATGCAGAAACTAATGCATTTGGAATGTTTTAGTATGTTACAGTGCTATTCCAAAAGTGTTGTTGGTCATTACCTGGGTTTTGCTATTAAGTTGCTAATGTATTAAGGATATGAATATGTTTCTGTGCAGTTCCTAAAATGTTGTGGTTGGTTGCCAGGGTGTTGCTTTGCAGATGCTAATGAATTTGGAATGTTTTAGTATGTTACAGTGCCATTCCAAAAGTGTTGTGGCTAGTTGCCTGGGTTTTGCTATGCAGTTGCTAATGTATTAAGGATATTTGAATATGTTTCTGCAGTTCTTAAAATGTTGTGGGTGGTTGCCAGGGTGTTGCTATGCAGAAGTTCATGAATTTGGAATGTTTTAGTATGTTACAGTGCCATTCCAAAAGTGTTGTGGGTGGTTGCCTGGGTGTTTCTATGCAGATTCTAATACATATTTTTTTGTATCTTACAGTGCATTTCTTAAAGTGTTGTAGGTAGTTGCCAGGGTGTTGCTAAGCAGTTGCTAATGTGTTTGGAATATTTTTATTACATTGCTATGCTGTTGAATAACATTGCTTTGCATGTTTTGTCTGGGTTTTATTACGGTGCTACAGTATGTGGTTGTTTTGTATATGGTTGCCAGGGCATTGCCATGGTGTTGCTATGCAGTTAGCATTTTGCTAATGTGCATTGCAATGAGGTTCAGAGATTGTTGTGAATAGTTGTCAGTGTGCAAATCAATTTTGAGCCTGTTCTGAGTGTAGAGCTTTGCTAATGCTGTGTTATGAGTGGTTGTTCAGTCAGTGTGTTACTATACAGTTGATAATGTGCTCTGAATATTATTAATGCATTGGTATGTGGTTCTGAGAGAGTTGTGGATAGTTGCTATGGTGTTGCTATGCAGTTGTGAGTCTGTTCTAAGTATAGAACTTTCCTAATGCTGTGTTATGTGTGCTTGCCAGGGCGTTGCTATGAAGTTGTTAAGGTGTTCTATGCTATGAAATTCCTAAAAAGCTGTAGGTGGTTGCCAGGGTGTTTCTATGTGTTTGCTAATGCTTTAGAGTGGTTCAGTGTGCATTGCAAAACAGTCATTACAATGTTGTGGGTGGTTGCCAGGGGGTTGCTATGCAGTTTAGATTGAGTTATATGTGATTGTCAATACTGTTTATGCAGGAGAAATATTTTTAATTCAGATTTGTAAGTGGTTCCGGATTTTTAAGTGGTTCCAGTGAGTCACAATGTGGAGATTTATATGTATGTATTACAGTTACAGCAGTAAAACAACCTGTTTAGTTATAAAGGGTTGAAAGCCATTGTAACTTCTCATTATACAAGGGCTTTGGGTAAAATGCAAGAACACTGTAGTAGACTATGGCCTCTATTTTTTTTTTATAAAAATCGGTCCTCTCTCTCTCTCTCTCTCTCTCTCTCTCTCTCTCAGCAGTAGGATAGTCTGTTTCCTCCAAAGACTGCCATATGAATTAATTATGGATGCCACGAAATATCTCTCAGGACTTTTCTGATAAACATTGATAACATACAATAACAAACACAGGGAACAGAAGGGATCATCATAAACAATACATCAGCGGATGAATATGCAACAAAGCAGCAGCCTTTTCTATTTATGGAGGAAAATAGAATCATCTAATCTTTAAAAGCTAACATCAAAAAATTAAGATTAGAACTGAGACTTAATATAAGATTAATTAAGGCAAGGCTTTTCAGATGGAAGCTGTATCTCCTGGTACTTGGTTTGAGGCGCTTTATTAAGCATAAGAGACTTGGCACAGAACGTTTAGCACTAGATCTGTATCAAAGTAAGGTTTCAGTGAAAGACGTGTTGCTGAATTTTTAAAGGTTTGGAGAAAGCCTTGGAGTGAAGTCTGCAGGCTTCCTTTGATGTGTTCCTACACCCTCCTGATATTTATAGTGCATATCAGCTCAGGGTCAACCTTTGTGTAAACTCTCTTTAATAAATGCATTTACATTATATTAGGTCTGATTATTCACTGTTTAATATTCTCAAAGCTCATTTGAAAATGAAGCCAGTAATGAGATTCCAAAAGAGCATTTAATCTGCATTTCAGACTCTTTGCTAATGAAATAAAAGAAGATTTTTTTATGTATTCATTGTTTTTTCAGTCTTAAGTACAGAGACAGAGATAAAACGGTTTTATAACCCTTGATATCTCATTTCATATTCTTTATTTCATGTTCCCTTTTGGAGACAAGAATTAAGAATTAAGTCACAGTAAAGGATGTAGCTTACCTTGATAAAATCTGCATGTCTTATTTCACTGCTCTTTCTTGGTTCAAGAGACTTAATAAAAAAGGCAACTGAGAACTTCATCAGAGTATCTATGTTTCTCCTTTGAAGAAGACAAACAGAAAAAAAGACTTTTGACAAGATAGAGAATTGACTGTTTTAGCTCCTTATTTTTCCCTCAGATAAATATATATATATATATATATATATATATATATATATATATATATATATATATATATATATATATATATATATATATATATATATATATATATATATATATATATATATATATATATATATATATATATATATATATATATATATATATATATATATATATATATATATATATATATATATATATATTTATAATAATTTATATATAAGTAATGTAAACCATTTTAAACTATTATTGTAAAAGTCAAAGTCTACCAGCTAAGAACAATTGCAGCATTACCAAAGATAAAATTAAAATAAGAAAACAAATCAAGTAGAAATGCATGTCATGCAATACATGTGCAAAATGTTAATAATACCCTGTATTATTTTAGTATAATTAAGACACTTTTAATTAATTTTTTTAACGGTTTTTATTACATGAATGTCAACGTTTGTTTTATTTTAAGTATTTAAAAAAACAATTATGGCTTTATTTTAGGTTTTAGATTCGGTTTTAGTGTTTAACCCTGAAACACTGCGGAGGAAAACAATAAAGTAGGCTACAATATATATGTATGTATTATTTAATGAGCAGGAAGCCTTTGCATGAAAACTGCATACATTTTTTAGTGTCATTTTATACAGCATACACACTGTCTTTATTCCCTGACTCACTTCTCCTGTCAACACTGCTCTGTATCTACATGGACAGATGCCACATCTACCAACCAGTAAACCCCTACTCTTGAGCCGAGGATTGTGGGTAACTACTAGGATCAAATTTGGTCAGCATCGAAACCGTGTCCCCATACTCTCTTCTTCAAAGCCAATGGCTCGCCTATCCTTTTGCGACTGTGTCTTTTTTATTTTGCCTGAAAAACTCTTTGATGGACTTAATACATTTAAGGGCCCTCTGCTGAAAAAGACGGCAGACAGAAAGAAAAAGAGAGTGGAAAGACGACAAAATAAAGCATCTTTTCTAAGAAACAAGGTCCCCAAGGAGAATACAACCTCGACTCCATCTAGCCACACATTTGATTGTCCCCAGTGTGTGTGTGTGTGTGTGTGTTCATTCTATTCTGTGGCATCCCACAGTCACCCTAGAGAGTCTTGTAAATGGACACTGCACTGTTGAGATGTTTGTCTTGTGGACAGCGGGAGCTGAGAGATCTTATACAGTTCCACTGCAGAACTGGAAGATTAATGTGTGTGTGTGTAGAGGATTGAAAACCCCCTAACATCATCAAAGATGCAAACAAATCTATGACAAATTATTTAGCTTTTCATTATTCATTACATAGCCTACTAATTATTCATTAGTTTCAGAGTTGCTTTTCATGGCGGAAAGAGGAATGTGTGAATTTGACTTGTTAAAACTTGATTTCAACTTCCACAAGGGAAAATAAAAACACTTGTGGTAAAAATAATAATAATAACTTGATATCTTCTCGAAATGTGTGAAAAGTGTGTGTGTGTGTGAGAGAGAGAGAGAGAGAGAGAGAGAGAGAGAGAGAGAGAGTCACTGTTACACTCTTAATTACAAGCTTTTTTATTGTTTGGTTGTGTACTTTATTTCATAGACAGATGAACATTTATAGTTAAAAGTTGATGATGATGATATATAACAATGCACGCACTTCAGAAAATATAACTAATAAAGAAGGCATTGCAATAGTTCATGTTTTCAGTAATTCATACTGTACATTCGTTTGTTTGTTGTGTCAAGTTGCAGTTTGTTTTGAAATAACAAACCCGTTCACCCAAAGGAAGACTCGACGAAGTGCTATTAATCATACTTATCTAACCGTTATCAGTATATCGTTATCATGTCTTATCGATCACAAGTTCAGTATGGCGTACCACAAGGCTCAGTACTAGGACCGCTGCTATTCACTCTGTACATGCTACCCTTAGGAGATATCATTAAGAAAAATGGAATTAGTATTCACTGTTACTCTGATGATACTCAGCTGTATATTTCTTCAAAACGAAACTCACCAATTCAAAAAATTAACAGAATGCATAGCTGATATAAAAAGAATTGTATGACTAGTAATTTCCTACTACTAAATTCTGAAAAAACAGAGATTCTATTTATTGGACAAAAAACTTCCACACATAACAGCCTAGAATACTGTCTAACACATGATGGCTGCTCTGCTAAGTCTTCGTCGTCAGTTAGGAACCTGGGTGTGCTCTACCAATCTCTCATTTGAAAGCCATGTGTCTATTATCTGTAAATCCGCATCCATCTTAAAAATATATCTAAATTATGCCATATGCTCTCATTGACAAATGCGGAACAATTAGTTAATGCGTTCATGACATCAAGGCTAGATTATTGTAATGCTCAACTGGGTGGTTGCCCAGCTTAATAAACAAACTTCAGCTAGTTCAAAATGCAGCAGCTTCAGTTCTTACCAGAACCAGGAAGTATGACCATATTAGCCCGGTTCTGTCAACCCTGCATTGGCAGCCTATTAAACATCATATAAATTTGAAAATGTTGCTGATTACTTACAAATCACTAAATGGTTTAGTTCCGCAGTACTTAAGCGAGCTCTTAACGCATTATAGTCCTTCACGTCTATTGGGATCTCAGAATTCCGGCCAGTTGATAATTCCTAGAGTATCAATATCGACTGCAGGCGGTAGATCCTTTTCCTATTTAGCACCAAAAACTCTGGAACAATCTTCCTAACATTGCCCGGGAAGCAGACACATTCTATCAGTTCAAATCTAGACTAAAAAACACATCTCTTTGGCCTAGCATTTAGGGTGTAACGATTTTCGAACCGAACCGAAAAACGGCGATACTGAACTCACGATTCGAATCGTGATACTGTCATTGCGTACGCCCCTGCTGCCCAGGCCCCGCCCAGCCCGGCTCAATGGACCTCATGTCTTATGTATACAGTACACAGCGAATTCAGTTTTGTAGCCTAACCACCATTAACATCAAATAACAAGCTCCGTGTTTTGTTACTTTCGATAATAAGCAAGGTGTAATCTTTCAGATTCTGTCTATTTGATCACGAAATTCAAAGAATAAATGGCGTTTTGGCGCTCTTTGAAGTGACGTGACAGATAGCTTTCTAGGCTCCTCATTTCAAGCGGCAGCGCGCGTGCGAGTAAACGCGATCATCTCTTCCTCAGTTACAGAAAAGACACCTGAAGGTATGTTGAAAGATACAGTATACTTACTGAAAGGCATCATAACTCGTGTAATCGCTCAATCAGTGTTTCAGCCGCGGAAAGACGTCAATAAAACAGCAAAGCTTTAGCTTGTCACTAGCATTATATTTACCTCAGCAGGCAAGTGATTCAGTGTCCACAACTTCCTATAAATGAACCTTTGCACTTAATAAATGCACTGTTAGCCTGTATATTATATTTTACTTAACCTGTTCATGATATCTTGATTATTTAATTTATGTTTAAAATATCTTTCATGAAAATGACAACTGTGTAAATTATTAGAGTAAAAACACAAGTTAATGTAAAAACTGCCCTATGTTCAGTTTACATGTTTTCATACAATGTGTTGTGTGTTGATTATTATATCTAAAAAATAATGACATCTGAATTTAGGTTAAAAGTCTAGGCTACAACATTTAATGTTATAGTAATGTGCAGCCTTCAATATAGACCATTTCACAAGATGTAAACAACACAGAAACACTTCCTGTTTCACTTTGTAACTGTTATCTTTATTTCACATGTAAAGAAAACATCTTAAAGATGTTTGTTTAATTTTTTGATTCAGTTTTAAATGTTCTGTTGGTTGTATTTTATCCCAGCTTTTATGTAGTGTTAAAAAACTGAAACAGGAAGTGCTTCTGGGCCAGTGTTGTTTACATCTTGTGAAAATGGTCTATAGTTCACAGCATTAGAAGATTTTTTAATGCTTGTGAAATGTTTAATTGTAACTGAATTAATTTAAAGACAAAGACCTTTTTTTTTCATTAAACCACTGTTTAAACAAAGCCATTTTAGCTTTCTAAAAACCGAACTGAACCGAGACGTCAAAACCGCGGAAAATCCGAACCGTCAGTTTTGTGTATCGTTACACCCCTAGCATACATGTGTAACACACTATAGCCTTTACTCACCCCAATGCCATCCAAGATATCCATGTCTTACTTTCCTCAGTGGAAGAGAATTTTTTTTTTTTGTGAAAAACGTTACTGGATTTTACTTCGAATAATGTATTTATTCATATAATAATATTTTAACGTTTTTTGTTATTTCATAATATTTTTAATAAATTCCAGCAATTTACTGTTTTTTAATAAATGCAGCCTTGGTGACCATAAGAGACTGCTTTCAAAAGCAATTGAATTTTATTTTTCTGTTTTCACATTTCAACAAGATATTCTAACCATTCAAAATAAGTTTTAAAATATTCGAAATAATTGAGTTAAAATAATAAATCATTACATACTGTATATGACAAAGTAATTATTTTAAATCTGATGAACAGGTCATACTTAAAGACGGACAGACTTTGCTTTGACTCAGGGATAAACTGTTAACTAAATTAGGTCACGGTGCGGTCTGACTCCAGGGACTTTGTTATTGTTACAGTCGTTTCTGACCTCGACCAATCTGACTTACACGAGAACAATAAAGCCGAGCAGCAAAACGGCACAACAGAGAAACTCCTGTTATAAATAAATGTCAAAACTTTTGAGGAAACCATTTATAAACCTGTCATCAATCTCCTTCCAAGGTTCTTTGAACTCAGTAATGAAAACGATAAGGAAGTTATTTTGATGCTGCACATGTACGGCTAAAATTGGACAGGGGTCACAGATCCTTTATTTTTTTTATGTGAGCGTGTGTGCAAACATACACACCTTAACGTGAATCCGTTTTTCACCCGTTCTACAAAAATGGAAGGGGTCTCAGTGTGATAACTACTTTCACGACTAAACTTTGTATCATGCCAACACTTTAAAGCTGGAAAGCAAAACTGAAACGTTGTTAAAAAAGCAATGTAAAAAAAATTTTGGTTGAAATTTGTGTTATATGAATGCAGATTACTTGCAAGTTGGATTATGTTATCAGATTCCAAAAATGAAGTAGCCTACTTGTAATTAGATTATGTAACGTATTAGAACACTCGTAATCAGACTACGGTTACCTTTTTTATTAGATACAAGATTACATATTATTTATTATTACAATTTATTATTGTTATTTATTCTCCCTAATTCTTCTTTGTCAGAAAGTCTATTAGTTTTGTGAAATTGCACTAGAAATTGGCTACAATTACATGGAAAATTGCAAAACCTGATTTGGGAAACCTTGACATAGTGTAATGTTTAATAAACTTCATGTTGTTGATCACCAAGAGTGGACTATATTCATCTCATTGTATTTTTATGTCGATATGGTGCAATATTATTCTATTCAATTCAATGTGATAAACTAGTTAGGTCAAAAGTAATCTAAAAGTAATCCGAAAGTAGTCCGATTACCGTAAATCTTCAAATACACTTAAAATAAACGAAATTTGGGAGGAAAAAAACCCGGAATTTGGGAAAAAATTTAACAGATTTCATAGGGCCCTACATATTAATCAAATCAATTGACACGATAGTGTGATCGCAGTTTCACGTGGAGCATTTTGAGATTTTTAGAGATTAAAGACTCAATGAACAATATCTCAACACTAAATTATAAAGGCCGGTCTCATATACACGCCTGTCTCAAATACAAGCCGGTGCAGTTCGACGATTTGGGAAAATAAAAGCCCGGACTATTATTTGAAGTTTTACGGTATATGACCTTAAGTGTGTAATGGATTACGTTATCAACTACAAGTTTTGTCATGTAATTTGGAATCAGTGATGGACTACTAATTTGCACTGCACTGACTCTTGTTCTCTTTGGGATAAAAACCTGCATGAATTTTGTTTTACTACGACAGTTCTGGCTGAAATCACAGCATTATATGACCGACCTGGCTCTGAAAAATCCTGGCTCTTCTTTCAAAAATTGCCTTCTTTAAAGACAATCACATCTGGGGGGTTTATGCAAAATAACAGCACACTTGTTTGTTGAGCAAGCTGTAAACAAATATTCCTCTCGAGACGGCACGGTTATATCAGAAACAGAAAAGCATAATGAATTCGGAGAAGAGCCACTCGTGGAATGCAGAAAACATCATTTCGGCACAAGAGCTTCCCATTTCCGCCTGTCCTGTGGGTCTGCTCAAGCACACGCTGGATATGAAGGGAAATGTGTTGTGACGTTTTGGAGTATTGGTCCTTGTTGTGCTGCTCGGTGTGACAGATCATTTTCCGTCATTATTCCCGAGGCCTTCAGCGACAATTCTTTTTAAAGTGATACACCAGAATCTGGTATAGGAAAGATGGATCAGTGTTTAAGAGAAGAGAACAAATGGGATGGAATAATACTGTTGATCTGCATTGGGGTGCTGATGGTGCGGATGCAAAACTATGGACAAAATCATCGTAGTATCCACATGTTTACATAGATCCAATCCAGTGGTGATTTTGATGAATTAATCCGCATATCCATTGACTACTTTTAAATATTTGAACAATTAAATTAAAAGGAATCTTATTATGCAAAGATATTGTGAAATGCTGCCAAAAAAAGAAGAGAGATTGTATATCAGAGTAATTTCTTTAAAAGAATGCTAGAGAAGTAGTTCCCTGGCAGGATAATCAGACGGCACTTAAAGGTATAGTTCACCCAAAACTGAAAATTCTGTTATTAATTACTCACCCTAATGTCATTCCAAACCTAAAAGACTTTCGTTCATCTTCAAAACACAAATAAAGACATTTTTGATGAAAGCTGGAAGCTTTCTGTCCCTCCATTGACAGCTATGCAACTACCACTTTGACGTTTCAAAAAGTACGTAAAAAGATATCGTAAAAAGTAATCCATATGAATTGAGTGGTTTAGTCTACATTTTCTGAAGAGACACAATCGCTTTATATAATGAACAGTTTTAATTTAGGCTTTTATTCACATTTAAACATTGATCAGCGAACAGAAATAGAAGCTCAAACGTGCTGCTAAACACACGAGAATGATCCTCATTGGTTCTTGAAGCTCAAACGTGCTGCGTAAAATTAACCTCATTGGTTTACCACAACTGATGAGTTGATGAATATTTATATGCAACAAATTCTCATCCTAGGGCGTCATATAGGTGACGCTTTTGGCATTGCGTCTAAGGCCCCGTCCACACTACTGTGTTTTCGTTTAAAGACGAAAAATTAAAACGAATACGAATCTCCGTCCACACCAGCGTTTTATCTGTGTATTGAGAAATGATCTCCGTCCACATTAAAACGACTGAAAACACGGATCACGTGACCATTCACCAACACTGGGCATGCGCGTGCCAGTGTAAACAGTGATTGACGAATCAGGGAAGGACACGTCATGACTGGTAACACCCAATCATAGAGCCGAGCGTCAGCGTTTCTGAAGTCCTCCGTTTTGTCTAGTCTACACTAAAACGCCCTCTGGAGATTCAAAACACAAAACGGAGCTGCAGCATTTCTAAACTTCTCCGTTTTAGGTCTTAGTTTTCCCGTTTTAGTCTGGACAGTAGGTGCAAACGTAGCAAAAGGTTTCTGTTTTTAAACAAAAACGCAGTAGTGTGGACGGGGCCTAAATCCGATGCACATGGCACCCTTTAGCATCAATATAACATGCTTC